>JAWQFJ010001473.1:69028-109028 GCA_034096865.1 Theodoxus fluviatilis | reverse complement strand
TTTGAATATACAACTCATGTAACTCATGCGTGTTCTTTTCATGCTGAATCCAAAGATTGCACACTGTGACTGTTTAGTGATAAATTCTAATAAATGTCGTTACGTGTCAATCAATGACTTTGTTTTTCATGTAAGGTTATTTACACTTAGTAAGATATTTCTGGAATCTAAATTCAATCTGTTCAATTTTTGCCTTCTCTCATTGTGTTTGTGTGTGCTGTGTGCGCTCTGTGTGCATGTGTGTGTGTTTATGTGGATGTGTATTTGTGTGTTTGTCTCTCTCTCTCTCTCTCTCTCTCTCTCTCTCTCTCTCTCTCTCTCTCTCTGTATCTAGCCGGATATGGCTGCTGAAGAATTCTTCTCCTTTTCAAGAAAATGCTACAGTTATTCAAGTGAAGGATTCAAGACAGTTTATCGGGCTTGAACCGGACCACTCCTGGAACCCATGCAGGTCCTAAGGCATTAATTCCGGGCCTGGATTAGGCAAGGCCTGGATGCCAGGGCTGGTCGAGGGCTGGCCCAATTACCATTTCTAGGTTAGTCCAGGGCTGGATGCCAGGGCTGGCCAGGGCTGGATGCCAGGGCTGGATGCCAGGGCTGGCCAGGGCTGGATGCCAGGGCTGGCCCAAATGACCATTCTAGGCTAGTCCAGGACTGGATGCCAGGGCTGGCCAGGGCTGGATGCCAGGGCTGGCCAGGGCTGGATGCCAGGGCTGGCCCAAATGACCATTCTAGGCTAGTCCAGCAGGGCTGGATGCCAGGGCTGGCCAGGGCTGGATGCCAGGGCTGGCCTGGGCTGGTACCCTGCAGAGATTTGCCAGTCCTGGTCCAGCCCTGGTGTGCTGTCGGGGATTCTGTAAACCCGATCAGTTTGCCGGTAGGCGAAATCTCGTTTACTAGAATGACTCGTGGCCGCACCATGTTGTCTCCATTGGGAGGAACACGCGACCAGATTGCCGACGAACACGATCGACAGGGTGATGAGTCAGCTCTTGTCCGTACATTTAGTCATCAAAAAATGGCTTCATGGGACTATGCGAAAATAAAGCGTGCTGATTTGGCTCTATGGCCGAGTGGTTAGAGCGGTCGACCTGCAGTCGCTTGCCGCGATCTCGGCTAATGGTTGCGGCGTTCGAAGCTGCGCGGTTCCGTACTTGCCCGTCCTTGAGCAAAATGCTTATACTGTTTCTCCCTTCCCAGGAGTAAAACCGGTTCCCTATTAAGGCAGCGATATATGGCACACCGTAGTGCAATTACCTTTATAAAAATATATACGGTCATGAGCCAGAATTAAATGGGTTGGAATGTCCCTGTGGCAGTGGAGTTGGCACTTGACTCTATATAAGTCGATCTTATCTTTTTCACTGTACGTGTTTAATTTTAATATTATTGTCATGCAGGTGCCATTGAAGGATTTTAACCCATGTATATAGTGATCGGGGGGTAAAGTACGAGTATATGCGGTTTAAGTCTCAGATATGGATGATAAATTAAGTAGATACATAAAATCACATCTTTGCCTTGTAGTTTTACCTTTCCTCGATCGGGTAGGCCTACTTAATTATGCGACATTCGGAACGTCGTTTAGCTTAAGATTACACCCGAATCACGCGGACCGTTAAGGTGCATGGAGTACAGTACCGCCGAGCAAGACGTTTGTCACAAAACGCAGATACATTAACGCGGCCGGATCTTAGCTAAACGACGTTCCGAATGTCGCATATGGGGCGAAACGTCCAGCACCCCTTATTTTATCTATGGTTCAACACTGGCCCATGCATGCACTGTGCAGTATAAAAACAAATTCATGGACGGCAGTGCCGGCCGTCAGCACACGTACGTAAATCTGTCTCCACCTTTTCAAAACTGTATACATATTACACTGTACACCTCAGGTGGTCCGAGCGAAATGGTTCAACCAAAGCCTAACTAAAGCACACACAGAGCAGTGTGTGTGTGTGTGTGTGTGTGTGTGTGTGTGTGTGTGTGTGTGTGTTGAGAAATTCGATCCGAGGTCAGGTCTTTACGTCGTATTCTCTCCACATGATCTGCAACGGAAACCCCCAAAGTGATAACTTCGCTTCCATCGTTGACACTACAGAATAACACGTGTATATAATTATGTATCCCATTGATTGAAAAGCAAAGTTCTGACGCCGTACGTAGTCGGCTGTTCTGCAGCATTCTTCGGCTTCTAGTCCAGGGGAGTGAACTCTTCGCCTCGTGCACACAAGAGGAAAAAGGTGAAATCCGTCGTACTTCTACAACTTCCGTTCGACAAATTTTCGTGAGCGAAGTCATCTTCCCACAATTTTCTTGCTCATGAACGTGCTAGCTACTCGTTGCAGAGGTTTGTATGAGGTTCGTGATTATATTTTTTTCAGCGCAAGAAACGGTTTGTCGTCTGTAGATCATGTACGTTCCTTATCGAAACACTGCTATTCAAACTTCCTAGTGCTGCCGCCGCAGGACACACCCTCTTTATTTGGAACCCGTGGTGTCGGAGCTTTCGGGGCCAGCTCCAGTAGCTCGACCACGAGCAGCCTCAAGCAGCGCCTGGCTGTGGAATGCATCGTCATACAAACAAAGACAAAGTAAACACATCAATGTTTACAATTACATATCAAGCGTTAAAAAAGGTTATTGAAAAAAGCAGCATATTGCATTATCACGGCAAACAACAGGATAAGTCTTTTTATTTTGCAGTTTATTATTATTGTTAATCCTCAATAAGCAGGATGCCATTCAGGGCTTAGCTTTTTTGCCACCTTTATCAACCAGACTTGCACTGCATGCATATAACAGTTTAACTTTTTTTAAAGTACCCGTTCTTGAGGGATCAGTTTTCAACTATTAATAAAAAGAAAATCTTTTTTGTTTGTTCCCAACTTTTCATGAGTTTTTAATTGATTCCTTGCCTTGATCCAGTTTGTCAAATTCAATATTTTTTGCTTTTTTCTTCTTCTTCAGATGTCTGACAGTGATGACAGCATCTACTCTGGCATTGAGAGCGAGGTAAAGGGAACTCCCTAATTACATGGTGTAGAAAATAGTATGAAATAAAACAACAGCAGCCAAAATATTTTTTGAAGGTGCAGGGATGATCACAGTGTTGAAGGTGCCGAGATGATCACAGTGTTGAAGGTGCAGAGACGATGACATTGTGAAGGTGCAGAGTTGATCACAGTATTGAAGATGCCGAGTTGATCACAGTATGGAAGGTGCAGAGGTGATTACATTGTGAAGGTGCAGAGTTGATCACAGTGTTGAAGGTGCAGAGATGATAACGTTGTGAAGGTGCTGAGTTGATCACAGTGTTTTCTTGCTGGCGTCATAGTGCTCGTCTTTTGTGGTGTAAAGGGGTACTGTGGTACGGATGACGACGTTGTTCAGTGCAGTTTTCCAAGGTGGAGGATCGTCTTTGTGGGTGAAGGGTTCTACTTCTGCTGGCAGCAGGTCTTGATGCTTTCTCAACAGTGCTCTGCTTTCTAGTACAAAGCTGGATCTATTCAGCCTTCCTGAGCTGAGGTTCCTGAAGCTCTGACAATGGCCATGCTTGATGAAACGTACCCCCAGGAAGCATGGATAAGGGCCTACACAGATGGGTCAGCCACAGATGCAGTCAAGAGAGGGGAAGCTGGAGCGAACACCCAGTACCCAGGTGGAAAATGGCAGGCAGAGGCAATACCAACAGGCCTCCACTGCACCAACTACAGAGCAGAGGTTGAAGCCCTGATCCATGCTGCAAATACCATCAGCGGCAAAACAGACCTTGATGCAGACTCCCAGGTAGTCTTCCTCACAGACACACTCTCTGTCTTGGAGGCAGCAACAGCAAGCAAACTGCCTCAACTCCAGAAAGCAAAACATCACATGCTTCAGGATTGTACTGCAGTGGATCCCCTCCCACTGTGGAATACATGGAAACGAGGAGGCAGATAGAATGGCAAAGCTGGGAGCTGAAGACCAAGAAGAGAACAGAGTCACCCTTACAGAAATGAACACCATGGTGAAGGCCAAGTACAGAACACCCCAGACAATGGACAGCTACCACCAACTGTCCAGACAAGAACAGGTGGTCATCTTCAGGCTGCAGACAGGGCACAATAGATTCAACTACCACATGCACAAGAGATTCAGACTTGTGCCATCCCCAAAGTGCTCCTGTGGAGAGGCCAACTAGACGGCTGAACACATTCTGCAGGAATGCAGGAACCACCGGCTGCTGCGAGAGGACATTTGGCCGGAACCAGCAAGCATTCAGGAAAAGCTGTACGGCAGGGTGGAATCTCTCCAGAAGACAGCCCATTCTATTCTTGACTCTAGAATCCAAGTGTGATGGCGTTCGAGAAGAAGAAGAGATCACAGTGTTGAAGGTGCAGTGATGATCACAGTGTTGAAGGTGCAGTGATGATCACAGTGTTGAAGGTGCAGTGATGATCAGTGTTGAAGGTGCAGAGCTGATACATCAATCTCCATGGTTGCTGCTTAGAAATGTGTAGAAACTCATGTCTCAGTTCTGACAAAATTAAAGTGAATGTTTGCTTGCATGCCTTTCTTAAGTGTTAAAAGTTAATTCAATTCCATTTTGTCCATATGCAAAAGCATGCACACATGTACGTATGTACATGTATGGACACACACACACACACACACACACACACACACACACACACACACACACACACACATATGTATGCATAAAAACACACACACACGTCCATGCACAAATTCTTGCTATCTTTCTCTGATCCCTCGAAAGTGTGTACAAGTCTGCACTGACATTAGTATTTGAAAGAAAGGGATGCTGAGACAGTCATATTACAGGGTGCCTCAGTACAAGCATCTATGTGTCTTAACAGTCTTATTTCAAGCAGGGAAGTAGTCAGCAATAAAGCATGCGCATGACTGCCACCCTAACGTATGGTGTTTTCCTTGTGTTCCAGAGTGGAGAAATGGATATGGATGAGGACAAAGGCAGTGATGTTGATGACAAGGGAAGTGATGAGGACAAAGACATTGATAGCTTATTAGTAAATGCCATCCAGTATCTCATAAGAGAGATTGATGAAAGAAAAACAAAAAAAGCTGACCCTATTGAGAACTACGTGAAAACTGTTGCAGACAGACTGCGGGAAATTCTAAGTGCACGACGGCTGGCTGGTGTGATGATGGCAGTGGATCGGATCCTCCATTCCGCCTTGTTGGAGGAGATGCCACATGATTGATTATTTCTTTCTATGTCTTTGGACTGCCTGGGGAGGGGAGGGGGGAGACAGAGAGAAAGAGAGAGAGAGAAAGAGAGAGAGAGAGAGAGAGAGAGAGAGAGAGAGAGAGAGAGAGAGAGAGAGAGAGAGAATGAAATGAAGAGAGATCACATAATTAGTTGCTTTGACTTGCTAATTACAAGTTATGTTATGCCTTTTTGAAAAGTACCTTGGAAATTGTTCCCATTCATACAGCTACAGCTGTGGATATGTGCCCTTGATCTATCATTGGCCATTTTCACATTAACCAGAGAGCATTTACCTCTCTGCCTGTTTCTTTCTTTCTCTCTGCCTCTCTTTTTGTGTGTACTTTTAGAGTCTTTAATTTCCTTTGTAAATGTATCTCTTGTATAGTTATTCATTTCTGTACTGTTTTAAAGTGTGTAAATAGATTATAACATCAGATGGGTCATCAGCCAAAGAAAGATCAATCAATCAATCAATCAATCAATCAATCAATCAATCAATTAATCAATCAATCAATATCTCTTTCTGTTCTGTGTGTGAGGGTGTCAAGCACCCCAAGTCAAAAAATTCCCAAGGTATTGATGGTATATTGAGCTAACCGCCTAGATGTTTCCGATCAAGACTCAAGCCATGCCACTTGAAGCTGTTGAATGCAGTGTTAGAGCAGGGACTGTTTCCCAATCTCTGGCCACAGCCCTTGGTTGTGCCTAAACGTAATAAAGGTTCCTTCACTGATCCTGGTAAATATACAGGGTTGTCCAAGACAAGTATCCCAAGTTTAATATTCACTCACATTTTTAATTCAAGACTTCAGGGGTGGGTGCATGAAATTGAATTAATTGCTGTGGAGAGAGCTTGATGTAGGAGTGGCTGTTCAGCAGTTGACAATGTTTTTGTACTATACAATGAAGTACAGCAATACCTTTGCAGAAACAGGATTGTATGTGTATTGTTTGTGAAACATCATTAATAAAGCTACTTTAAAATGATTTATCATTATGTCTCTCATTGGAGAAACGTCATTCAGCATTGTCATAGACAATCCTTACCCAGAGTATTTCATCAAATATGTTGCACAGAGCTGTATCTCTCTCCATTGGACAAGAAAGTTTTCCTAAATGTATGATACATTTGGATATAGATTTGGTATGATACATAAGCACAGATAGGTCTGCACTACTTCCAGCTTCTCAGCTGTTTGCCCTGTATGTAGGAAATGGATAAGATAAAAGGTGTTTATTTGACAATGTCAAGCTACCTCTAATGTAAGAGTAGTATACATTTTATCATGCATTACAAGACCATGACTTTGGTCCAGTTACTTTAATCCACATATGTCATAATCACCATAAGAAACAAATTTGAAGGGTTGGGAAGTTCCTGTAAATACTTTTTTGTCTTTTTACAGGAATTTCCCAACCCTTCAAACTTGTTTAGAATATACACCAGTTCCTGCCAGCCAACCCCCCAGTGCTCTCCCCTCTTGCATGAGTACACGGTCAGCCCCTCAGCCTCTACTTGCTTGTTGAAACCATGTCATTTGACAGGCGGAGATGGGCAAGCATGCTTTGGGGTTGGACGATGTGCCGTGATTCTATCCCTGGGACGGAGAAATCTGGGTTTATTTAAATTACCATAAGAAATGTGACCATGTAACTTTATTGTGCATTCCAAAGCAGTACAGAGACTGCTAAATTAAATACCCAGATGCATGGTTTTGATTATTTATGGTCATCACCTGGTGCCCATGTATGTCATTATTTGCCACCTTTCAGTTTTTTGGGGGGAGGGGGGTGAGGGTGGGGAGTGGTGGGTATGTGTGTGTGCGTGTGTGTAATGATTGTGCCTATTGTTGCCATTTTTATTTAGCAATGGCCTGGAGGTTCCAGCAAATAAATTTGTTCATTTTTTAGCTCATGTGTTGGTTAACTCTGTGTTTCTGTGTGTGCATTTGTGTGTATGTATGAATACAGGAGTTGCAAATAACAAATATTTTGGGGAAAAAAGGAACTTTGATGTATATTCATCCGTTTAGCCTGACAACCACCACAACAATAAAAGGACAGATAACTGTTTGTGAAATGTGAGAGGTCTTGAATTTATTTCAGATATGCTTCAACCTCCCTCATCAACAAACCCCTCCCAACTTCCCCTGCATAGGTTTTTTTCCTTAGGAGGTTAGCCTAATTCATGAAAAATAGCAAGGGACACTTCTTGGTGACAGGCATTAGCTCCTCAGGGCATGGATGATGACGTTTACACACCATGCATGCGTACCACATTGTAATGTAGGTCTACATTCTCCCTGTGGGTTCGGTGTAAGAACTGACCCACCGCATCTCCCTAAGTGATTTGTAAGAGGCGAATAAATAGGGACATCGTGACTTGATTTTCATTAACTGGATTCTAGTGATTTTCATGCTTAATGGTCTTACATAGCCTACAAAGGGTGATAGGCCATAAAACATCATCCACCCCTCCCTCCATCCCCTGTGGGTTCCCCCTGTGGGTTTGGGGTAAGAATCGAACCACCGCCTCTCCCTATGAGATTCCCAAGAGGCAAATAACTAGGTATGCCGTGACTTGATTTTCATTGGCTCTGGACTGTTCTAGTGATTTTCATGCTTAATGGCCTTACATATCCTACAAAGGCTGATAGGCCTTAAAACTCCATTCATCATCATCATTGTAGGCATATACATGAATGAAATGAATAATCCCACGACTCATTTACCCAATATCTCCCCAAACTCTCAAGTTCCTACACCCCAATCTTTGACCATGCATGAGAAAAGACTAAAGTTGGCAAAACATTTTCCGAGTAAATGATGCAAAAAATCATGTGCACTATGCTATGTAAACAATTAAAGATTTCCTCTATGAGCATCCCAATTTCTCGGGAATGCATGAATGAATGAAGAATATTGTGGTTGAAATTTAAGACCTATCACATTTCACAAACTATTTTCTTTCCTTTTATTGTGGTGGTGGCTGTCAAGCTATCCAAGGGGATGGTGGCTGTCAAGCTATCCAAGGGGATGAATGTATTGCAAAGCTTCTACCTGAGCCTCGTTTCCTCATGCACAGTCATGTCTGTTCAAACAGAATTTCAAGGCTTCATTGTTGCCTCCTTGCCAGGTCAGTCAAGTCAAAGAAACATACATGTACATCGTGTGATATGCAATGCGTTCATGTTCTACTTGCCTTTGTTCCTCCATTTCCTACATAATGCTCACCATTAAAAAAGAATCGCAAATACTGAGGAGAAAAACTATTTGCACACACTGGAGAACACAGTGCTTGTGGTCAGCAAAGAAAACAAGATCTGACTAGTATTTTTATGCAGCAGATAATATTCATTAAAGCTGGAACTCACAGAACCTTCACATGTTCATAATCTCATTAAATAATTTATGCATTCAAGAAAACTTCTTTGATTAAAAGCCATGTAAATTGCCTGACAGGTTTCTGGGATGATGTAGTGGAGTGTTGTCACAGGGATATGGGAGTAAAAAAAGTGCTGGGCATATGTTCCACCTGCAAATGTTTTATTTACATCACCCCCGGTGGGTTGGAGGTCAGGATAGACCCACCTCTACTCCTTGTGCATTTCATAGGAGGCAAATAGCTAGGTACATCAAGACTTGCTTTGCTCTTACTTTCAACTATTCTAGTGATTTGTGAATTATGTGCTAAATGGCATTACATAGCCTATAAAGGCCGATAGGCCATAAAATTCTATCCATCCTTATTTACATAGCCTGTCCTCGGACACAGTCATGAACCATTAAATTTTTTCTCAACAGACCGGAACAGGTAAAAATTTCAAGGAAATCTTGTCCAAAGTCATTTCATTTTTATGGTTTCAGAATGACAGTCATCCTCCAGAGACAACTATAAAGTACATTTCTGCATCCTACATGCTAACTGATAATCTAATTTGCTGTATTACTGAGCAGTGTGTGTAAAAAAACAAACATTTCCTCTGTGTGCAAGAAGCTATCAGGCATGCATGACACTAACAGTATGTCAGGTTTGTTGGTGTTAGCAGCAGCAACAGCAGCTGTAGTAGTAGTACCAGCAGCAGCAGCAGCAGCAGCATTATCACATAAAATAGGCATACATGCAGCCAAAAATCTGGGTGACATGATGACAGCCAGTTGCTCCTCAGGTGAAATGCTGTCCTTGAGAGTGGCATCTTTTTGTTGAGTGGATCCACAAGGTGCATCAGCTCATTAAAATGTTTGCCACTCATGCTAAGACTTTTTCAGAGACTTTGGATCCTCTGGTACAAAGAAATCAAATGCTCACTCTATACATGAACAAAACTTGCGATGAACATTACATTGATTCTTCATTTTAACAGTAGCCCATTTGTACAGATTTACATATGGAAATACACATTAAAAAACTCTTCAACCACTCCAAAACCCACAATAAAGCTATTAAAAGTAATTTGCCCATTTTGCAAGAATTTTACCAAGAAACTTACCCACCTTGATTATCTTGGCATGTTTGGTATGTTGAGTTTGACAAGCTGGGTGAAATTATTGCAGATTACATATGTGGTAAAGTACATTCTCTCTCTCTCTCTCTCTCTCTCTCTCTCTCTCTCTCTCTCTCTCTCTCTCTCTCTCTCTCTCTCTCTCTCTCTCTCCCCTTATCTCCGGCTGTCATCTATTCATTAGCCGCCCCCTTCCTCTTTCCCTGGCTGCAACAACCAAATGGACGTCTGGTCCCCAAGGAGTCGGCACTCAGGGCAGCCGCCCCTCGCCCCTTTACTCTATCTCCATGATTAATCGTCAACATTGGAACACATGCTTTACCATTAGAATGAGATTCCGGTTCTGGTGAATATGTCCATCCCTTTAAAAGTGGTTGCTTTAGCATGCTTGTAGAGACCCGCCACCATCAGGGTTATGGGCACAGCGTTCCACCACGGCCCATTGCATTCTGAATAAAGAATCCAGCCACCAAGAACTCGCTCGCATCTTGCTTCCTACGGGAACCCCACTTGCACCCCATCACACATACTTGTGTAGTTTTTCAGTGGTTGGAAAGGGACAAAACTTTCATTTCCACTCCATCAGGGCAAGGAGGAGAGTGGAATATAGCACAAGAAGGGCAAAGCCCATACGACTCACATGCTTGACCTTGACCTTTATATGACATTGACCTTCAGGTGACCTTCAAGGTCAAGGTCAAACAACTAAACCTACCAATGACATCATACACTAAGAAATGCTTTACACATTTTTCATACCAAAATACATGTGACCTTGACCCAAGGTCAAGGTCATCCAAGGTCATGCAACACAAAGCTGTTAATTCAAGACATAGGAAGCACAATGGTGCTTATTGGCACTTTCTACCATGAGATATGGTCACTTTTAGTGGTTCACTACCCCATTTTGGTCACATTTCATAAGGTTCAAAGTGACCTTGACCTTGATGATATTTGATCAAATGTGTCTCATGATGAAAGTATAACATGTGCCCCACATAATTATTAAGTTTGAAACAGTTATCTTCCATAGTTCTGGGTCAGGGTCACTTCAAAATATGTATACAATCCAACTTTGAAGAGCTCCTGTGACCTTGACCTTGAAGCAAGGTCAACCAAACTGGTATCAAGATAGGGATTACTTTGCCCTATATACCATATATAGGTGAGGTATCCAATCTCAAAAACTTCAGAGAAAATCGAGAAAATGTGAAAAATGGCTGTTTCTTATACAACATTTATGGCCCCTGCGACCTTGACCTTGAAGCAAGGTTAAGTCACTATGTATGTTTTTTGAGGCCTTGTCATCATACACCATCATGCCACATTTGGTATTGATAGACTTAATAGTCTCCGAGAAAAATCCAACGTTAAAATTTTCGGACGCCCGGACCGGACGCCCGGACGGACGAAAAGGGTGAGTACATAGACTCACTTTTGCTTCGCATGTGAGTCAAAAATCAACTAAGACTTCTTGTTATACCCAACCAAGACTGGGACAGCAGTATTTAAGGAGTGCCTAATTTTTTAACAGTGAAAATGCATGCCAGCCTGCTCTGCCAGTTCTTGAACTAAACGTGGAAGGTACCATGAACACCTCTGTCCAAGACAAACTGGAATATTGCCTTTCACTTTTTCCCTTTTCATCCTTGGAAGGTTGGGGCAACAATTACAGAGCTGCAGGGTTTTCAGCTCTGTGACAGTAGCCACTTTGAAGCAACTTGCAAAACTTTCACCTCAGCAAAGGCCTTTCTTATTTCCTTCTGGGACTCTATCTTCAACTCCACTTTGGCCAATTCCTATTCAACAGTCCCCAAACACAAGTTCAGGAGTCTGTTTTGGCCTTTGTTTACTTTGGGTATTACGCCCAAGCAGACCACAGCTTATGGCCTTATGGGTTGTGTCCCTAGGGGGGCATGTCCCTAGGGGGGCATGTCCCTAGGGGGGCATGTCCCTAGGGGGGCATGTCCCTAGGAAATGAGTACTAACACAAAAAATGTATAATGCAAGTGAATGTAGTTCTAATATTGTGAAAGCTTGGGGATTCATTTCTTGAAGTTACTGAAAACCTCGGTGAGTGTTCATTCAAATTGACAACAGGTTGATAACACTTCACATTTCTGAATCAATGGAAGGAGAGGTCTTGGTCTTTGGGTAGTACCTGTAGCAGTCATGTGAATAACAACCTGCATAGACAGATGAGACTATACATGAAACACCAGAATTGCATTAATTGTGAGGTAACATCACACAGGGAGAACTCCCTGCTATTTTCTTTGTGGTGCTGTGCCAGCTTGTATAATGTTTGTCTCATTCATAGGAACATTCTAGCAAATGCTTTGTGTTCAGCAAACTTCTTGGCTGATTCTTCCATCCATCTTGCTGAATAATGTCATCCTCTATTGTGCTTTCAGAAAGTAGTGAAATTTAGTCTTCTTAAATTGCATACACTTCTGTTCCAGAAATGGATATTAAATTAATGAAAAAAACAAAAGACACTTTTTATTGTAATCGGAAGGGAAATTTTGGCAATGCCATAAAGGGAACAATACTATAGACATAAGGTTTTAACATACTTTTTTATCATTATGTCCTGTGGGTTGGGCATGAGAATAGACTCACCACATCTCACTATGTGATTTGTAGGAGGTGAATAAATGAAAACATCATGATTTTACTTTCGCTTCCTCTAGTTTCATTGATTCCTTACTTAATCAAGTTAATGGCCTTACATTGCCTAAGCAGGCAGATAGGCATTAAAACTCCATTTATTCATCCATCTAATTTGAGTTCACTGCACTGCAAGTTGTAAAATCTCACTTGGGAAATGCACTTCTTACCCTCCTTTGCAGAGGGATGCTTACATTTGTCAAAACAGCATCTTGAGAGGCGGTTTTGCAGACACATCGAATGATTGATGACGCCTGACGGCACATAACACTTCACACGCAGTCGGCAGTGCCCCATCTTAGGCATCTAGCTCGACACTGGCCCATGCATAGTGCAATGTAAAGAAAAAAATCATGGACTGCAGTGCACCGTCAGCACACGCTAATTTATATCCACCTTTTCAAAACTGTATACATACATTTTACACTGTACATCTGAACTGGTTCGAGCGAACTACTATCATTTATCAATCATTATCAAACTCAAAGCCTACCTAAACTCAGGTCAGTGTAGTAGTATTTTCTCCATATGATCTGCACGGGAAACCTGTGACGCGTTAACTTCACTTCCATCATTCACACCACAGACTAACACGTATGAATCCCACTTGGCGAAAAATGCTCTGACATGGCAGTTCTGCAGTTCAGCTGTTCAGCAGCCACCTCGGCTTCCTTAGCTCTGCAGGGGAGTGAACTCTTCGCTTCTTGCACACAAGAGGAAAGAAAGTGATTTTCCCACAGTCCCTTCGTATTTCTGTCTACTTCCGTTTAAGGAATTTCCGCGAGCGGAGTCATATTTGCACATATTTCTTACTCAAGAGCCTGCTATCTTCTTGTTGCAGAGGTTTGTATTTATCCGTTGTGTGAAATTATTTTTCAGTGCAAGAAACAGTTTATTGTAGTCTGTAGTTGTATCAAATCAAATTCGAATGTGTGATATTGTATTTTGTAAACATCGCTGCCGTTTCGCTGAGTGAATGGCTCATGTCACACATGTGGAGAGTGTGCCTTTCTCGCTAGAGGATGATCTATGGACAGAACGGTTTGATTTGTTTCTCAGTACGAAGTATACTTTCCCAGCAAGATTTTTGTTACGCTCACTCTCAGTCTCACTGGTTTGGGGCATTCTTTCCACCTGTGCGGCCGATCTGTGGTGCCCGTTGATCAACAGGTATAAATGCAAGAAGGAACTACTACTGTATTCACTCTAGAAAGTAGAATAAAAAGGCTTGTAGGATACTTTCTCTTCAGCCTTCAGGTAGTAACAATGCTATAGATCTACATAATGATGAAAACGAGAAATTCACATGTACGCACTTTTCAGTCATGCATGATTGCTATGATCACTATCATGCCAGGCAAATTCAAGAAGAGACTACTGTATTTAGAATAGAATAGAATAGAATAGAATTCTTCGGCTTGCTTAGGCGTCCAGGGCCTATCGCCGATTCTTGTAGTTCTCTGGCTGTATTTTTATTGTTCTTATGGATAAAGAAAAAATTAGAGAGAAAAAAAGGCCTAATTGCTGTGCATCATCTGCGCCAGTGGTTCCTCCAGCTTGAACATATATCCTTGTAGATGCTTGTCCACTCTGTTCTTGAACGAGTTCAGGCTCGGTGCCTCAACTACGCTGTTCGGGAGGCTGTTCCACATGTTGATAACTCGCTGGGTGAAGAAATGCTGTCGTAAAGCCGTATTGCATCGGTTTTTCTTGAGCTTGTAGGCGTGACCTCTTGTGACACTATTGTCATCGCAGGAAAACAGATTCTCTCCAATCTGGTACATGCCGTGCGTATACTTGTACACTTCTATTAGGTCACCTCTAGTTCTTCTGTAGCACAGACTAGGGAGCCTCATCTTGACAAGTCTTTGTTCATATGTGAGATCCTTCAATCCCGGAATTATTTTTGTGGCCCTCCTCTGTACTCTCTCAACGAGTTTTTTGTCTCTTTCCAGATAGGGTGCCCATACTACATTTCCAAACTCTAGGTGCGGTCGTACTAGTGCTATGAACAGTAGCCTCATGGATTCACAGTCCAAGTGTTCGTATGATCGCCGGATGAGACCCAATAGTCTATTTGCTTTGTTAACCTGCGTTTCAATGTGTTGGGAGAACTTCAGCTCACTATCTATCTGCACTCCCAGGTCCCTCTCCACTCTAGTCTCTTCAAGCGTCACCCTTTCTTGACTGCCATGTTTTCTCATTTCATATTTTCTTTTAGAATTGTTTTTACCTAGGTGTAGCACCTTACACTTGTCCGCATTGAAGCGCATTTGCCACCTGTCCGCCCAGTCCACCAGAGCATCTAGATCTGTTTGCAACTTTACGCCATTTTCCTCCTTTTCTACAGATCTGTACAGTTTGGTATCGTCCGCATACATGGAGCACATACTTTCCACTGCATCGGGAAGGTCGTTAATGAACATCACAAAGAGAATCGGACCGAGTATGCTTCCCTGAGGTACCCCGCTTTTCACAGCTGACCAATCTGATAGTACACCATTAATTCTGACTCTCTGCCTCCTATCCGACAAAAAATCTCTGATCCAACTGAGAATCTTACCGCCAATTCCCAGTGCTTCCACTTTTCTCAAAAGTCGTTCATGCGGTACTGCGTCGAAGGCCTTAGCATAGTCCAAGTATATAGCATCCACTGGCAAACCATCATCAATCATCTGAGTCCATTTCTCTAGTGTAGTCAATAGGTTGGTGGTGCAGGACCGACCTGACACAAAACCGTGCTGAAAACTTGACAGTAGACTGTTTGCAACCAAATGCCTAGCAACTTCATCCCTCACCAGGGATTCTAGCTGTTTGCACACTACACTTGTCAAGCTGACTGGCCTGTAGTTGTTTGGCATATCTTTTCCCCCCTTTTTAAACAAGGGAGTAACTTGCGCTTCTTTCCAGTCTAATGGGAGTGCACCTTCACTTAAAGATTTCTGAAAGACAAGGGCCAATGGTTCTGACAGCTCTTGAGCTAGTTCCTTTAGAATGCGTGGGTGGAAGCCATCTGGGCCCGATGACTTATTCGGGTTCAAAGCTGTTAGGCGTTCACACACTTTCGCAGGGCTGATTTCTATGTCACTTAATGTCGAGTCTATCTCAACACTTTCGCATGTCGGAATATTATTCAAGTCCTCCTCCGTGAATACACTGCTGAAAAAGGTGTTTAAAAGGTTAGCTTTCCCCTCATCCGAGGAGACTTTCTTCTGGCCGTCTCTTAGGTCTGCAATACCCTCTCTTGTTCTAAGTTTACTCTTAGCATATGAGAAGAACGCTTTTGGATTCTGTTTCACATTCCTGGCAATATTCTTTTCATGTGATTTAACTGCGGCTCTGCCGCTACTTTTGACTTGGTTTCTGGCCCTAGTATAGTTCAGATAATCTGTGCCTTCCCGGGTTTGTAGGTACTTCCTGTATGCCTGTTTCTTTTTCTTAATCTTAGCCATGAGTTCATTGTTCATCCATAGAGGCCGATTTTTCCCAGTTCCAACCCTCACTTTGGGTATACTCTTCTCCACTGCTGCCATAACAGTATCCTTAACTGCAGACCAAGCCTGGTGCACACTCATGTCTCTAATATCAGCCATAATCTTTTGAGAATCAATACTCTCCCTTAGTTTGTCGTAGTCCCCCTTAGCGTAGTTGAAACAGGAACTATTCACCAGTTTCTTCTCTGAATAGCATCTGAGACCAAAGTGTAGTGTCTGGTGGTGACTTTTAGACGGGGAGGGGCCGCTATTGCGGAGGGCCGCTATTGCGGGATTTTTTCAACAAAAGTTCCTCAGGCAATTTTGATTCTTTTGTCCTAAAACGCATAAAAAACCATAATATTTTTGTTACTTATTTTAAAACATTTTTTTCTATTGCGGGGGGCCGCTATTGCGGGATTTTTTCAACAAAAGTTCCTCAGGCAATTTTGATTCTTTTGTCCTAAAACGCATAAAAAACCATATTATTTTTGTTACTTTTTTTTTTTGAACTTTTTTTTCTATTGCGGGGGGCCGCTATTGCGGGATTTTTTCAACAAAAGTTCCTCAGGCAATTTTGATTCTTTTGTCCTAAAACGCATAAAAACAAGAAAATGTATGTTACTTTTTTCCACTTAGAAAAATTTTCGGGTTTTTTTCTATTGCGGGGGGCCGCTATTGCAAGATTTTTTAAAGAAAAAAACCCGAAAATTTTTCTAAGTTGAAAAAAAGTAACATACATTTTATGGTTTTTTTAATGTGTTTTAGGACAAAAGAATCAAAATTGCCTGAGGAACTTTTGTTGAAAAAATCCCGCAATAGCGGCCCCCCGCAATAGAAAAAAAAAGTTTAAAAAAAAAAGTAACAAAAATATTATGGTTTGTATGCGTTTTAGGACAAAAGAATCAAAATTGCCTGAGGAACTTTTGTTGAAAAAATCCCGCAATAGCGGCCCCCCGCAATAGAAAAAAAAAGTTAAAAAAAAAGTAACAAAAATATTATGGTTTTTTTATGCGTTTTAGGACAAAAGAATCAAAATTGCCTGAGGAACTTTTGTTGAAAAAATCCCGCAATAGCGGCCCTCCGCAATAGCGGCCCTCCGCAATAGAGAGCCGACCCCATTTAGACAAGTATAAAAAGGCTCGTAGGATATTTTCTCTTTAGCCTTGAGGTTGTAACAATTATATCTACATAATGATGAAAATAAGGAATTCACATGTACATTCGTTCGTTTGTTCAGTCTCTTAACCCTGAGATGGGTTGGTGAGGCACCACTGATGATTTTCGGACAATCTTCCTCCATCGGTCTCTATCCTCTGTGGCTTGCTGTGAGTCAGCAAAGGTCAAGCCTGTCCACTCTTTGATGTTGTCTTCCCACCTCTTTCTCTGCCTGCCTCTCCTTCTCCCACCTGGTACGGTACCTTGCAGGATGGTCTTGGCCAGCCCACTGCCTCTTGACACGTGACCGTACCTTCAGCTTTCTGCTTTTCACGATTGAGAGCAGGTCTTCGTACTGTCCAATTGGTCTCCTGATCCTGTTGCTGACTTCCTCATTTGTGACATGGTCTTTATATGAGATGTTCAGAATCTTGCGGTAGCATCTCATTTCCAGGGCTTGTATCTGTCTCTGTAGTTCAGATGTGAGTGTCCAAGACTCGCATGCATACAAGAATACGGAGATGGCATGAGCCTGATCTTCGACGCGAGAGTGATATTTCTGTCACGTCATATTGGCTTCAACTTTGCCAATGCTGCTGCTGTTTGTGCTATCCTGGACAGTATCTCTGGTTTGGACCCTTCATCAGTCACGATAGATCCCAGGTATTTGAAGTTGTTCACAGCTTCCAGTTTTTGGCCCTTCACTTTGATTTCCATTTTGAAGCCCCAAGGGTTGTTCGTCATCACCTTGGTCTTCTCGGCGCTGATCTCCATGCCATATGCCTGTGAGGTCTTGTCCAGGTGCTCGACAAGACTAGTCAGCTCCTCTTCACTTCCTGCTAATCCATCAATGTCATCAGCAAAACGTAAGTTGGTGATCTTTCTGCCACAGATGCTTATTGATCCTTTGTGGTCTGCTAGGGCATCGGTCATTATCTTTTCGAGGAAGAGGTTGAAGAGTGTGGGGGAGAGTAGACAGCCCTGTCTGACTCCGACCGTTGTCCTGAACCATTCGCCTGTGATACCATTGAACAGGACTGCGCTGGTCGCTCTGTCATAGAGATGTTCGACGACTTTGATGATCTTGGAGCTGATGTTGTAGCTTCTCATTGTGGCCCACAGCGCAGCATGCCAGACTGGGTCAAATGCTTTCTTAAAGCCTATAAAGACATGGTACAGATCTTGTTGGTGTTGTAGATGTTTCTCACACAGGACTCTCAGATTGAAGATCTGTTCGGTGGTGCTCCTACCTGTTCTGAAACCTGCCTGCTCTTCAGCAATGATTTTCTCTGCCTGAGGTTTTAATCTGTTCAGCAGTTCTTTTTTTTCAGCATGACCTTGCTGGGATGGCTGATGAGGCTGATCGTGCAGTAGTTCTGGCACATTTGCAGGTTTCCTTTCTTGGGCAATGTAATCACTAGGGACTGTGTCCACGGGGTTGGCCAATCTCCCGTCTGCCAGATCTTATTGCAGATCTCTGTGAGTGCATCAATCATTGCGTCGCCTCCTGCCTGGATGAGTTCCCCTGGAATGTTGTCAACCCAGCTGACTTCCCTTTCTTGAGGGACTTAACCGCTGTCTCCACCTCTTCTCGAAGAATTGAGTAGTTGTCCTCCTCGGTAGTCTGAGGACAGTTCAGTACTTTAGGATCTCCTTTGGTGTCATAGTTGTACAGCTCAGAGCAGTACTCAGTCCAGCGCTTCATGATTTCGTGTTCTTCAGTGAGACAAATCCCGCTCTTGTCTTGTATGGTGTTGACCCGCCCTTGTTTGGTCGCTGTAAGGTCTTTGACTATCTGGTATGCTTTCTTGGTGTTATTCTTCTGGAGGTGCAAACTTCCCTCCAATCATTGCTTTGAAGGACTTATCAACCTTAGGGTCTTTCAGGGTCTTTCAACCTTTCAAGGTCAAATCTAAGCCTGGTACCTTTCTGCTTGCTGATTTTTTAAAGGCTCAGGCGGAAGTTCATCATCAGCAAGTCGTGGTCGCTTCCAATGTCTGCTCCTGGAAAGCTTCGGGTCTTTGCGATGTTAATGCTGGACTTAAAGCCCTTCTTTACTAAGATGTAATCAATTTGACTGTGGTGCTGTCCATTTGGGTGGTGCCAAGTCCACCGTCGGGACGTCATGTGCGGGCCAAGAGTGTTTGCCAGTATAAGGTCGTTGTAGCTGGCGAACTTCAAGAATCTCAGGCCTCTGTCTTTGGTTGCTGTACTGTCCACAAACGTCATGCCAATCGTTCTTTGCGTCGCTTCCCACTTTGGCATTCCAGTCTCCCTGCACGACCAGGATGTCTTTTTTTTTGGTACTTGATCCAGCACCTCTTGCAGCTCGTTGTAAAATGCCTCTATTTCCTCATCTGAGTAGTCTGTGGTTGGAGCATACACCTGCACGATGGTGATGTTTGCCTAGGGTAAGCGTTCCTGTTCGTTTTGTCATCAAAAGCTGAACACAGGGGTATCTACAAATATCGGAATCTCGGTGACCGAATATTCGGTCATAAGGGCATGGAACGGGTTAAAGAAACGTTCACTTTGCAGTGTTGTAGTGCGCGTCTGGCCTCCTACCTGGAGAGTGTTCTGTGTGTGTATGTGTGTGCTTAGGTTTTGTGGTGGAGCTTAGAGGGTTATCGTGCGGTTGCTATTCGTTTTTGAGAGTGCGGTTTTTCTTAAATGACGTTTTGTTTGTCGTCACTGATTGCTAGATTGTGATTGGCGCTCCAGGTTTTGATTTTTCATCTGTTATTGTTTGTTGGTGTCCTATTGGTGGTCCGAGTATTAGAGAGCAGTTAATTGGACTCAGATTGGCCATCTGTGGCTAACGTTGTGAGCTGGAGGGTATAAATAGGGATAAAGGATGGGGTTGGGGGGCTATGTCTTGGAGGAGTTGAATAATTGTATGTTAACAAACAGACAGCTGCCTTGGCACTCCATCACATTTGTTTACTATTTGTGTGAATTGAGCAGGATACCAAATTTCTGGGCTTAGTTTCTGTCTAGCAGAAAATTCAAGCAGACTTTTCTACCTTTATGAGCCAGACTTGCACTGTATGCACGCACAAAAGTGAAAGATAACATTTTTTATTTGTTCCTAATTCATGAGTTTTCCATTGATTCATTGCCATGTGTGTAGGTCCTTGCATGCTTTCCAGAATCTTGTAATCATGTATTTCAAATTTTATGTTTTGTACTTTTTTTTTGGTCTTTAGATGTCTGACAGTGACGACAGCAACTACTCTGGCAATGAGAGTGAGGTAAGGGGAATTCCTTGATTACTTGAATCGGAAAACACACATCACATATTGAACAACAATATCAGCAATTGTGTATTTTTATTTAAATTTTCACCATCATTTGCTGATGAGAAGTATGTGATGGATCAAAACAAATACTCAGTCATTGATTAGCTTGAATGATTAAGTATTTTATTTTTTAATGGAAAAAGTCTATGCAATAAATTGATTTGAAACCATTTCTTTGTTATTGTTTGCCATGCAATGGAGGTTTATGTTGATCAGAGATGACAGCAGACTTCATGGGGCATCTTGGAAGATGGTGCAGTCTTCATGCTTGCTGCATTGAAGAGATGCGTAGAAACCCTCTCCCTTTTGTTTGTCATGAACACTCAGAAGAAAAAAAAAAGAGTAAAGGAAATGTTTATTTGCTTGTGTGCTTTACTTAAACTTAAAGTGGTGAAATCCATTTGATTTCGTTGTGCTTCCTATGTGTACACTACAGCATGCACATGTGTATGTGTGCATACACACACAAGCATGCACACCATTTTTGACTCACATGCGAAGCAAAAGTGAGTCTATGTACTGAGCCGTGTCGTCCGTCCGTCCGTCCGGGCGTCCGGGCGTCCGGGCGTAAAAAACTTAAACGTTGGATTTTTCTCGGAGACTATTAAGTCTATCAACACCAAATGTGGCATGATGGTGTATAATGACAAGGCCTCAAAAAACATACATAGTGACTTGACCTTGCTTCAAGGTCAAGGTCACAGGAGCCATAAATGTGGTCTCAAAAACAGTCATTTTTCACATTTTCCCAATTTTCTCCCACGTTATTGAGAATGGCGACCTTAGCTACAAGTGGTATATAGGTCAAAGCAAGCCCTATCTTTTGATACCAGTTTGGTTGACCTTGCTTCAAGGTAAAGGTCACAGGAGCTCTTCAAAGTTGGATTGTATACATATTTTGAAGTGACCTTGACCCTGAACTATGGAAGATAACTGTTTCAAACTTAATAATTATGTTGGGCACATGTTATACTTTCATCATGAGACACATTTGTTCACATATCATCAAGGTCAAGGTCACTTTGACCCTTATGAAATGTGACCAAAATGGGGTAGTGAACCACTAAAAGTGACTATATCTCATGGTAGAAAGTGCCAATAAGCACCATTGTGCTTCCTATGTCTTGAATTAACAGCTTTGTGTTGCATGATCTTGGATGACCTTGACCTTGGGTCAAGGTCACATGTATTTTGGTAGGAAAAATGTGTAAAGCATTTCTTAGTGTATGATGTCATTGGTAGGTTTAGTTGTTTGACCTTGACCTTGAAGGTCACCTGAAGGTCAAGGTCATATAAAGGTCAAGGTCAAGCATGTGAGTCGTATGGGCTTTGCCCTTGTTGCTTTTTCTGATCACTGCAAAATATGATTAAGGCTTCAGTAACATATATATAGGCTCGTGAAAATTTGAAAGCAGGGTATATGAGGACAGCCCTAACAGGATGCCTCAGTATACGAATATGTGTGTCTTGACAGTCTGTTTCTACAGCAAAGAAGTGAAATTAGCAATAAAACATGTCATGTGAATGACTGCTGCCCTAACTTATGGTGTTTTCCTTGTGTTCCAGGGTGGAGAAATGGATGTGGATGAGGAAAAAGGCAGCGATGTTGATGACAAGGGAAGTGATGGGGACAATGACAAGGGAAGCGATGAAGACAAAGGCAGTGATGCTGGTGATGATGATGAAGAACGGGGTGGAAGAGATGATGATGATGAAGATGAAGAAGAAGAAGAAGAAGAAGAAGAAGAGGAGGGTGAGGTAAGTAAATGCTGCAAGGTGAAATACTGTGGAGGTTTCTTGGGGACAGCAGGTGTGCTATTTTGCACTCAGTGGTACAGAGAGATTTGTGGTTGCTTTTACAACAAAATGACCCTAGATTTAGTTTTTCTAAATAACTGATTGAAGCTTTCCCAAGATGAACATGCCTATTGTATCTTGTTTGCTTACTTGAACAATAAAGATTCTATGCTGAGTTACAGAATTTTTAAAAAAGGAAGAATTTATTGAAAGTTTTGAGAATAGCAGTTATCTTAATAAAAACGATAACAACAAAGGTGCCTTGCAAGCATGTGTTGGAGGAATGTGTTACGTTTGATATGCCGACATCTTTCAGTACTACGAGGACGAAGATGAGGATGAAAGGACAAGAAGGAAGAAGAGGTCAGGAGTCAGCAAATTCATCTTGGAAGAAGCCGGTAAGCACACACGCTTTCATTTCTGTCCTATTTTGTCTAAGAAGTATTTTGTGAACCAGAAGACCTGGCCTTTTCCAATTTTTGCATTGATTTCAGGCGTGGATGATAATGGTATATAATTTCAAAATTATGTAAATGCTGGGTGATATCAAACTGAATAGTGCAACCCTGAATTCTATAAAAGTTGTTCTCAATAAGTACCGATTTGAACATCAAATGCTTTGAACACTGCTGTAAACATGGGCTTGCATTGCTTCTACAGATGTGGACGATGACGGGGAGGATGAGAGCGAAGGCGAGTGGGAGGAGGGCGCCCAGGCCATGATAGACCCCAAGGCGGTGTACGAGGGGCCAAGTGCCAGAGAAATTGAGAGTCACCAGCGTCTGACGCAAATCTTTGAGTGAGTAGCCTTGGTCAACCAGTCTGCTGATGGGAGTTACAGAAGAAAATTTTGTGGAGAGGAACATTTTGTTGAATGTTGTGTGAAACAGCTGTATACATTACAGATAAAAATCTTAATATCTTCCACCAAACTGTTTTAAATTCATGGATGCATAGCCAGTGCTCAGAATCACTACAAGAGAGCAACTGTTGAGTGGTTTATCAACTTGCAGACTGTTCGCTCATTAATAGTTACATGGCATTAATGTTTGCATATTGATCTCACGATAACAGGAGGAAGAACAATAATTCGGATCTTTGCATCATGGACTTGGATCTGTGCTGATAATCCCATTGCTGATATTGTGAAGTAGTGGTTTTAAAACAAGTGTCTTACACGATGGCTGTTGTTGGTATTGTTCCTAGCTACAAAATCTCTTTGTATCTACAACAGTCAGGATGTTGTGAATGTCCTTTTGCTGTGATTTCCCAGTTCACAGAAGGAGGAGGAAATAGAGGAGTACTACAGACAGAAGTACGGCTCCACCACCGTTGCAGAGCGCTATGGGGATGGAGAGGATATGTCTGGTGAAATTGCACAGCAGGGACTGCTGCCTGGTGTCAAGTAAGCATTCCTGTATGCTTTTCTGTGTGTGTTGTGTTGTTGCTGCCTTTCTTTGTGTGTGTGTCATGTTGTTGCTGCCTTTCTTTGTATGTGTGTCATGTTGTTGCTGCCTTTGTGTGTGTGTGTGTGTGTGTGTTGTTGTTGCTGCTTTTGTGTGTGTGTGTTGTGTTGTTGCTGCTTTCAAGTGTGTTTGTCATGTTGTTGCTGCTTTTCTTTGTGTGTGCGTGTTGTGTTGTTGCTACTTTTGTGTGTCATGTCGTGTTGCTGCCTTTCTTTGTGTGTCTGTGTAGTGTTGTTGCTGTCTTTCTTTGTGTGTCTGTGTCATGTTGTTGCTGTCTTTCTTTGTGTGTCTGTGTCATGTTGTTGCTGTCTTTCTTTGTGCGTCTGTGTCATGTTGTTGCTGTCTTTCTTTGTGTGTGTGTGTGTTGTGTTGTTGCTGTCTTTCTTTGTGTGTCAGTGTCGTGTTGTTGCTGTCTTTCTTTGTGTGTCTGTGTAGTGTTGTTGCTGTCTTTCTTTGTGTGTCTGTGTCATGTTGTTGCTGTCTTTCTTTGTGTGTGTGTGTTGTGTTGTTGCTGTCTTTCTTTGTGTGTGTGTGTGTTGTGTTGTTGCTGTCTTTCTTTGTGTGTGTGTGTTGTGTTGTTACTTTTCTGCATGTGTCTGTGTCATGTTGTTGCTACCTTTATTTATGCATCTGTATCATGTTGTTGTTGCCTTTCTTTGTGTCTGTGTTGTGTTATTGTAGGCATGCTTTCCACCACCCATCGTGTGGCTTTTTCTTTGGTGCGATCTCATGACACATTACACTCGTATGTCCATGTCTTGAACTCATATGTTCATGTCTAGATTGCATACTGCACTCTACCCCAGTCAAATTCTTCACACATTGATTTCATGTATGTATACTGCTCTCCAGCTTAGTAACTCATCCATGTCTTACATGAAGCCTTTGCTGCCTTTGTGTTGTGCATTTGTTTTCTCTCCTCTTTTCCTTGGCATAGGTCCATGTTTTGACTGGAGCCTTCTCAATCCCATGGGATGTGCATGTCTTGTACAACTTGTCTGTCCTTCTCTAGAATTCCTTGTCTTGTACAGAGCTTCTCCCTAACTTTGTTTCTTCATCTTGCATGCATCTCCTCCATCTCTGTGGATGCATGTTTTGTATCGTTTTTGTATCCTCTCGCTGTGTCCATCTCTATGGGTCCTAGATTTGTATCCATTTTCTCTTAACCTCTATTACATGTTCAGACCACAAGTAGGCTTCTTTGGCTCAGCTTAGCAGAAGTAGTAGTAGTTGCAGTAGTAGTAATAGTACCAGTAGCAGTAGTAATAGTAGCAGTTGTTGTAGTAACAAATAGCATTGGTAGCAGTAGCAGCAGTAGCTGTAGTATAGTAGTAGTAGTTGTAGTAGTAGTAATAGTAGTTGTAGAAGTAGTAATAGTAGCAGTAATGGTAGTTGTAATAGTAGTAGTAATAGTAGCAGTAGTAGTCATGCATTGAAAATAGGATTGGATTTTACTCTGTCATTGATAACTTTCTAGCCTTTAGATGGCTTTTGGACATTGGCAAGAAGTGAATGTTGATTTCAGTCACAGATCTCATATCACACAATTGATGGGTAGAGAGTTGGGACACCATGCCCATATTGAGTGGGTGTGTTGTTTGTGGGTTGCAGGGATCCCAACTTGTGGGTGGTGCGATGCAGAATTGGAGAGGAGAAAGCAACGGCCATGCTGCTGATGCGAAAGTATATCACCTTCTTGAACACGGACGAGGTAAGCAAGGGCCTCCTTTTTAGATTTTCTGCCATTAGAAGTCTTTGATGAAGAGGGTTGTTCGAGCCAGTTTTCTGAAGCATTACAATGGTGTCACACAATGGTCATTTGGAGAGAGGAATTGGTTGGTAGAAATGTGTTACAGACTTGCAACGGAGTCCTAATGCCCATCAACAATACTAAAGAATGTGTGTGTAAAAGTGCCTGTTTTTTCATGCTCCAAGTTTCCTTCATTATCTTTCAAGAAGGCATTTGCATACATTTGATATATGTGCATGTGGTTCTTTTATTTCCAAGTTGTCTTCATTACCTCTTGTCTAGATAGGTAGACTTCTGCTTACATTTGATGTATGGAAACATATGTCTCTTATTTCCAAGTTGTCTTCATTGCCTTTTGTATAGACTTGTAGGCTTGCGCATGTTTTTGAGTGTGCACTAGACCTTATAGTGAAGACTGTGGTGTATTGTGTTGCAGCCCCTGCAGATCAAGTCGGTGATTGCCAAGGAGGGGCTGAAAGGCTACCTCTACATCGAGGCCTACAAGCAGACCCACGTCAAACAGGCCATTGAGGGCGTCGGCAGCCTTCGTGCTGGCCTCTGGAGACAGCAGGTATGCACATGCATGCTCATTTACTTTTGATGTGTGGATTTTTTTCCCTTCAATTCCCTTGTTTTGTCAGAAAATTTTGAAGAGTTTGCATGCATACTAGTATTCTCACCTCTAAATGTGAAGCGCTGGTGTCATACTGTTCCAAATCTTGCAGACACTGCCTCTCTAAGCTGAAATCACAACTGTCTGCAAAACCCAGGCTGACCATTTTTGTTCATGGGAAGAGCATTAGCCTGCATATTGCTCCATTCATGAGACAGTCAGTCTCATTTTACTCCAAAAAGTTTGTATGCATGTGTCTGGATCTGCCAGTCACAACTTTGTGGGGCCTCCACATCGTGCACCATTTGAATTGTCCCAACTTGGTGCTGATTTCCTCCTGAATCCCCCCAAGTTCCTTGTTTGTTTGTTGGAGATATCATGCCTGCCTGTTGTGTTGCAGATGGTTCCCATCAAGGAAATGACAGACGTCCTGAAAGTGATCAAGGAAACAGTCAATCTAAAACCAGGAGCCTGGGTCCGCCTGAAGAGAGGAGTCTTCAAGGATGACCTGGCTCAGGTGTGTGGGATGGAGAGAAGAATGAATGAATGTGCTGCCCTTGTCTTGGCTGCAGGAAGAGAAGGAAAAGCAGACTGGCAGACCATTAGACATACAGTCAAATGTATGGCCTGGAGCTGTTGAATAATCTTTGGACCCGCTGACCATTAGACATACAGTCAAATGTATGGCCTGGAGCTGTTGAATAATCTTTGGACCCGCTGACCATTAGACAGACAGTCAAATGTATGGCCTGGAGCTGTTGAATAATCTTTGGACCCGCTGACCATTAGACCTACAGACAGTCCTTGCACAGGCATGGAGCCATTGAGTGTGTATGTTCATTGGAGAGATGGAGTAAAAGAATGAGAATGTACTTGCTACTGAACTGTTTTTACAAGTTCTGTCTTGAATGGAATGAAAGATGGACACTTGCAGCTTGACATTTTACCATTTGACTTGCAACTGTCTGTTACATGGGAAGTGAAGGAAGCCCTCTCTCTAATGATCTCTTCTGTGATTTCAGGTGGACTACGTGGAGTCGGCGCAGAACGCTGTGCAGTTGAAACTGCTGCCAAGAATCGACTACACTCGTCCCCGTGGTGTGCTGAGGACTGCATCCAATGTGGTAAGTTTTGCTGTGGGAGAAACTCTGTCACTACCTGTGTGAAGGAATCACCTTGCTCTAGTGACATTACATTGACGTCCATGTTGTAGCTTTACTTGAACTATCCCAAGGTGACATATGTGGCAAATTTGTCCAGGGCATCAGGACTTATTGTAAGATCAATGGAACATGCACCCATTCCTGTGTATTTAAGCCCCAGTCTGAAGATCAACATGGGAGACAGTCAGTTTCTGCCCACTGGAGTCCAACAATCTGTCAGGCTTTACAGGCATGGTGGGGAGAAAATGTTTTTTCTTTTAGCATGTTGGCTTGCCATGTATCCATTCTAGTTTGCAGATTGATGATTTTGAGTCCATTGTTGGTGCATGTGCTTTCATGGCTGGGTTCTTTTCTACGCAGAAAAATCTAGTTGCAAGTGCCTGTCTGGAAGAAGTTCTGTTGCCAAGTTTATTATTTAATTTTGTACAGGTTGTTGTTTTTGGCAACAACAGATTACTGTTCACTCCTTCATTCACCACTGTTGATCTTTCAAATGATTTGTGTTGCAGGAGGCAGAGAGGAAGAAGCGCAAGAGGCGGCCGGCTCAGAAGCTCTTTGATATTGATGCTGTCAGGTGTGTGCCATGCCCTACTTTCTACTGCACTGTCATGTTCTGTGCCATTGATATTTACACCGACAGGTGTGTGCCTTTTCCTAATTTCTACTGCACTGTCACATTCTATGCCATTGACATTGACGCTGTCAAGTGCACACCTTGCTCCGATTTCTACTGCAACTGTCATGTTCTGTGCCATCGAAAAAACACACACACAAAAACAACATACATGTTGTTTTGTATTATGTCCTTATGCTTCCATCCAGTGCCTTTGGATGTTTGAGGAATTTACGGAGAGCAGTCCCTCAAGAATCATGTTTGTCATGGCATTGCTTCAGCATTTTGCTGGCAGGGTAGCAGAAGATATCACTCCTATAACTCTAGGAACTCGATCAGAGCAGTTCCTGTAATTTTTGTCAGAGATGAGCTTCATTCTTCTACTACTTGTGCAGCGAATTG
Source organism: Theodoxus fluviatilis (assembly GCA_034096865.1). Lineage (NCBI taxonomy): Eukaryota > Metazoa > Mollusca > Gastropoda > Cycloneritida > Neritidae > Theodoxus > Theodoxus fluviatilis. Next base: position 80,886 of record JAWQFJ010001473.1, on the reverse strand, counting down.
GGGCTGGGTGCAGCAGGATTGAATATTATTGGGCCGATTTTCAGCATGTTGTTGCATCCATCTTGAAACAGATTTGCCACACATAGGCATTTTATGTGCCTAGTGTGTGTGTGTGTGTGTGTGTGTGTGTGTGTGTGTATGCATGTGTGTGTATATGCATGTGTGTGTATATGCATGTGTGTTTGTGTAAAATTTCATTTTGTGCTCTAGAGTTTTGAGGAGATCAATGATGACAATAATGACCATGATGATGATGTTGTTGTGATAATGACTTCCTTTTCTATTTGTGTTTCAGGACTATGGGTGGGGATGTAACAACTGATGGAGACTTCCTGGTTTTTGAGAACAACCGCTACAGTCGCAAAGGCTTTCTCTTCAAGGCCTTCGCCATGTCTGCCATTGTGAGTGCTCATTCTATCTGTGCTGTCTTGTCTTTACTGTTGAAAGGCGTAACCAAACTCATCATGGCATTGCCAGCCGATACTGTTGATGTGTGTATTTGAAACAGCTGTTAGTGAAAGTCAGGAATTTGCACATGTTGGTTGGCCTCTGGGTTTTAGTTCGCTACTTGACTGGATTCTCAATGATATTTTTATCATGGAACAAAAGTGCTGTAAAATTCCATCCAAGAAACAAACTGAAAATAAATTGCTTATCTGTTGATCTCTTGAAATGCTGAATATCTACGCTAAAGAACATAGCCACTCTGTCATGTGCATTCCTGTGTTGCAGATTGCTGATGGTGTCAAACCCACTCTGTCGGAGCTGGAGAAATTCGAGGACCAACCCGAGGGCATGGATGTTACCTGTAAGTAGAAATGTCACTAGCAAGTCTGAGACTATTAATTTAATACCACATACATTGTGGCAGAATTGTCACAATGGATACCTTGATTTCCACAGAAATATTTTTGCCTTCTTTGTATAGTAATGTAGAGTTTGATGACTGCCTTTGACTGTGTGATGGACACAGAGTCAGACAGCCAAAAATCCTATCTGCATTGCCTGCTATTGTCAGTGATAGTCGGCCACTGTCATTATAACATGAATTGGATGAATGCTGTGTGTTATCAGAAGTACAGATCTTTTGGTTACATGCAAAGAACATAATTTAGAATTAAATGTTGATAGAATGAAGGAGCAGCAGTTTGACCCAAGTCAAAGCAAGAGTAACACATGGTCAGAATTGCTCTCCACCCCCCTCATCAACTGAAACCCCTGGCTGCTGGGCTTTTGGGGCCTGCTCCAGTCCCTAAGCAGCCAAAGAGGTTACTGGGGGGGGGGGGGGCATTGTGACAGAGTAATGATCCACAGAAGCCCATGGTAAAATTATATGCTGAACATGGAACATGGCATCTTCTTGGTGAGGATAGATTATTCTGTGCTGGCAGTGGCCACAAGCAAATCTTTTTAATAAGCTTTTTTTATTTTCTTGAGGCCTCACTTGAGGAAGGAATAATTGCTTTTTGTGTAAGAGAATGGACCATTGTTTGTGACTGCAGTGGCCACTAAGTCCTCGTCGGAGCCCTCCCACAACTTGGAGCCAGGGGATGTGGTCGAGGTCTGTGAGGGCGAGTTGATCCACCTGCAGGGACGCATCATCCGCATAGAGGGCAACAAGATCACCGTCATGCCCAAGCATGAAGACCTCAAGGTGAGACCGGCATGCTGAAATCTCCAACTGGTCTTGCTCAGGGCTGGTCAGGGCCCACTCTTGTACAATGCAGCCTGCGTTCCAAGATGGGCCAACATCAAGTCCTGATATTCTTAAGGTGCAGAAAGCAAGCTGCAGGATCTTTTTCAGTAAGAAAGAATTGTAGAAATTGTAGGTGTGAAGAATGCATGTAGAGAGACAAACGGCATTCCCCAAGTGAGAGTTTTTGTAGAGCACCCTACATGGCTTGGGACACTTCTACAGCCCTGTTCTGCTGCATCAGAAGACAGAGGGATGGTGTCCTGACGTGCTGAAGTGTTGCTCTTGCTATGTACTGTGACCATTCTTCCTGGCTCAAGTAATGCTCATGCTGTCATGTAATGCTGCTGAAATATTTTTCAGATGGATTTATTCATTGTCTCTCTCATGACAAGCATCTCACTACAGATTGCCTATGCTGTGAATGAATCATCAGAGTTGCTTTACTCGGTGGTGTGCCATTGGTTGATGCAGGACCCATGGGGAGTTGCTTTACTCGGTGGTGTGCCATTGGTCGATGTAGGACCCATGGGGAATTGCTTTACTCGGTGCTGTGCCATTGGTCGATGCGGGACCAATCATCAGAGGTACTTTACTCAGTGCTGTGCCATTGGTCATTGCAGGACCCGCTGGAGTTCCAGGCCCATGAGCTGAGGAAGTTCTTTGAGATGGGCAACCATGTCAAGGTGATAGGGGGCCGATATGAGGGCGACACAGGCCTCATTGTCCGTGTGGAGGAAAACATGGTCGTCCTCTTCTCTGACCTCACAATGCACGAGGTAAGGTCCTGGTGACTTTTTCTCAACATTGTTCAAAATTTGCTTTGATAATTTTTGTTTAATTTTATACCACTTTTGGGGTAAAATTCATGATTGATTGTTGATAAAACAAGTATCAAGGTTCTGACTTCTGCCATTGATGTAATGACTTGTCAGCCCTTGTGAATGTTATTAACAGTGAAATCTCAATTGTTAAAAAAAGAGAAGGAAATTGATGGGTAACAGGTCAGAATTTGCCATCTTCAAGAGAAGTGTTTGGAATGAAAAAAATTTGAAACAGAGGCAGGTGTATGATAGAAAAGACCGTCAACTTTGCGTTTGTCTGCAGCTGAAGGTGCTGCCCAAGGACGTACAGCTGTGCACAGAACGGGCCACAGGCGTAGACTCCCTGGGCCAGTTTCAGTTTGGAGACCTGGTGCAACTGGAGTGAGTATCACACCCACTCCTCTCCATGTAGAGACTTGTTTAGGGTCAGAGTTGACCATGGGGCAAAGCTGGAGTGAGTACCACTCCTCTCCATGTAGAGACTGTTGTTTATGGTCAGAGTTGACCATGGGGCAAAGCTGGAGTGAGTACCACACCTCTCCATGTAGAGACTGTTGTTTAGGGTCAGAGTTGACCATGGGGCAAAGCTGGAGTGAGTACCACACCTCTCCATGTAGAGACTGTTGTTTAGGGTCAGAGTTGACCATGGGGCAAAGCTGGAGTGAGTACCACTCCTCTCCATGTAGAGACTGTTGTTTATGGTCAGAGTTGACCATGGGGCAAAGCTGGAGTGAGTACCACACCTCTCCATGTAGAGACTGTTGTTTAGGGTCAGAGTTGACCATGGGGCAAAGCTGGAGTGAGTACCACACCTCTCCATGTAGAGACTGTTGTTTAGGGTCAGAGTTGACCATGGGGCAAAGCTGGAGTGAGTACCACTCCTCTCCATGTAGAGACTGTTGTTTATGGTCAGAGTTGACCATGGGGCAAAGCTGGAGTGAGTACCACACCTCTCCATGTAGAGACTGTTGTTTAGGGTCAGAGTTGACCATGGGGCAAAGCTGGAGTGAGTACCACACCTCTCCATGTAGAGACTGTTGTTTAGGGTCAGAGTTGACCATGGGGCAAAGCTGGAGTGAGTACCACTCCTCTCCATGTAGAGACTGTTGTTTATGGTCAGAGTTGACCATGGGGCAAAGCTGGAGTGAGTACCACACCCACTCCTCTCCATGTAGAGACTGTTGTTTAGGGTCAGAGTTGACCATGGGGCAAAGCTGGAGTGAGTACCACACCCACTCCTCTCCATGTAGAGACTGTTGTTTAGGGTCAGAGTTGACCATGGGGCAAAGCTGGAGTGAGTACCACTCCTCTCCATGTAGAGACTGTTGTTTATGGTCAGAGTTGACCATGGGGCAAAGCTGGAGTGAGTACCACTCCTCTCCATGTAGAGACTGTTGTTTATGGTCAGAGTTGACCATGGGGCAAAGCTGGAGTGAGTACCACACCCACTCCTCTCCATGTAGAGACTGTTGTTTAGGGTCAGAGTTGACCATGGGGCAAAGCTGGAGTGAGTACCACACCCACTCCTCTCCATGTAGAGACTGTTGTTTAGGGTCAGAGTTGACCATGGGGCAAAGCTGGAGTGAGTACCACACCCACTCCTCTCCATGTAGAGACTGTTGTTTATGGTCAGAGTTGACCATGGAGCAAAGCTGGAGTGAGTACCACACCCACTCCTCTCCATGTAGAGACTTGTTTAGGGTCAGAGTTGACCATGGGGCAAAGCTGGAGTGAGTATCACACCCACTCCATTCCATGTAGAGACTTGTTTAGGGTCAGAGTTGACCATGGGGCAAAGCTGGAGTGAGTACCACAGACTGGTAGCTTTGGAGAAGTTGCCTTATGGTGGAAGATGGTTTGAAGTGCAGGTGTGTTGATGCATGGACACCTAATGATTTGGTTTGAGTGTGCATACGTGTTGCATTGGGTCCTCATATCCTTTTAGGGATGCCTCATGTAAACATGAAGAATGTCCCACCCTTAATTCAGTGATGTGTAGTCTGTTTTGCCAGCATGTCTTGGGTGTTACTGGAAAAAGTATAACTCAAGTGTAGCACATTGGGTACAAAGCTTGTTGTTAGCAGTCAGAGGTGAAACGGGCAATGGGAGGAAGGGGAGTGTGTGGAGGGAGGGGATGGTGAAAGAAGAAGGATGTGACTCCTGTCACTGCTGACTCTTCATTGTGGTATTTTCCTTCCAGTCCCCAGACTGTTGGAGTGATTGTGCGCTTGGAGAAAGAGAACTTCCAGGTTCTCAACATGCACAACAAGGTAGGGATGAGGGATGGGTGGGTGCATGGACAGATGCTTCGTGGCCTTTCAGCTGTCGACATTCAGTGTGCTTTTTGCAGCAGTAGATGCCTAATTCTGTGTTACATGCCACCATTTTATTTGAGTGTTATATCTCTCACATACACGCACGCAGGCAAGCATGCAGTCACACACATGCGCGCGCGCACACACACACACACACACACACACACGCACACACACACACACACACACACCACAACTTCAAAATTGACAGAGATGAAAAGAACATTAAACTTGAATATACTATTATAACTATATGCTTTCTATTTGTTCATTTGGTTAAAATGGTTTGTGTGACTACTTGCACGGCATCTAACTGCACAGTCATGACTTTCATTAAGTGCTGTACAGCCTGCCAGGACAGTCATGGAAAGAGCAGTTCTTCATGCTTCTCAAGGAAGCTGCTGTATTTCAACTTAACCTTTAGAACGCCAGCTATTTTGGTTCTTTCTTCCCCCTACAGCCAGATTATTTTTTCAGCGTACAGGAAAAACGACCCTTCTTTAGTTTGAAATTACATGAAAATTTCTGTATTAAACCAAAATTAATGATTTTGGATGTTCTAACAGAAAATTCCACACTGTTTCTGATGCAATCAATAGAATTTGGCAACATAGGAAGGCAAACTCACCAAAAAATATTCAAAATGTGGAAAACAAAAATCAAGCTCACCGTACATAGTTTGCAAATTGCTCTTATTCCAGAATCTCTACAAATGTGACTCTTCGTGAAGAAAAAGTGTGCAGGCAACCTTGAAAGTTATCAGAAAATGCTATCTAACAAAGCAGGGACACTGATACAAAGGCAGTCTTCAGTACAGAGTGCCCCCCAAAAATACTCATCACCAAAATTCGAATAACTTTTGAAATTGTACTCAGATCAACACAAAACTTTGGTGGCATTAGGTCAAGTCTATGTAGCAGACATCCCTAAAGTTTCACATCTGTACTTCAAAAACTCTCTGTGTCACTGGCGATCCAAAATGTGCTCCAAGTGTGCTCCCTGGTGCTGCGAACACACTTGGATCCGTTGTGCAAAGTTCGCCTCTCGCACTCCTCCCTTGGGATCGCTCTTATGGCTGCTGTGATTGCTGCCTTCAGGTCTGGGATGGTCTGGGGGTTGTTTACATACACCCTGTCCTTTAGGTATCCCCACAGATAAAAATCTGGAGGGTTCAAGTCCGATGAATGCGGCGATCACTCTGGGTCACATTTGCGGCTGATCAGTCGGTCAGGGAAACACTGCCATAGCAGGTGTAAGCTTTTGTTTAATCTGTATTCTGTAAGGATACAAGTGGAGTTCTGAGATCAAAATTCTCCTCACGGACTCCCGGTTGATTCCAAGATCTTGACTTTGACGACACACAGACTTGTTTGGGCTGCGGGCAACAGAGTCTCTGACTGCAGCAACGTTGGGTGGTGTCCTTGATGATTTTGGTCGTCCAGAGTATGATTGTCAGTTAGTGACTTTACCATTTAAGTTTAGCACAGTCCCATGGGTTCTGAACTTGTTGACCCAACTGTAGATTGTCCTGTGGGGAGGAAATTCCCGACATCCAAACCGTTGTCTGAATTGCAGCTGAGCTGCATGAATAGACTTCAGCCGAAAATATGCCTCGACTATAAATGTCTTTTGCTCAGTGGTCCAAGGCATCTCGAAGTTCCACTTTGGTACACTCACAGAGCAAGGCTTCTTCTTGATGAATCTAAAAAAATTAAAAGAATTGATTGAATATTTCAAAAGTTATTCAAGTTTAGGTGATGATACTTTTTTTGTGTCACCCTGTACTTGCAATTATGCTTCAACTAGTATTATTTATGTTTAGTCAGAGAAGACGGCATCCATTGTCGAAGCGAGTATTATCTCCCACTCCCCCTTCATTCTTTGACAACATCTGAGCCTGGTATCAGTTTGTTTCTTCGACAATGAGATTGAAGACATCTTCAGTGAAAAATAAACCGAAATATTCCATCTCAGACAGTCCATCGGGAACAAAAGCTGGGCCGGGCTCAACAGTAATCGATGGTAACCACTGATGCTCATATCCATTTGGAGCAATTGTCGGAATTTGTTCCTCACAAGCAGAAACCTTGGAATCATGCTATTTGACTCTCGGACACTATGCTCCCTCTCCAAGAGATCCTCTTCATCCTCAAACCCAAAAAACTCCTCCGAGTCAGAATCAAAGCAAAATTCGACTAATATCTCATACTCATAGTCTCTGATGATGTAAACAAAACTTGAACTGTGTCGATCAATCACAGGAAAACATTTGCAGAAAAATCCACAGCGTTAAAAAATCGAAATAGCGTGAGCAGATGCAAAAACTAAGCCTCTTTCGTGTACTCAACTGTTGAAAGAGCTCTCAAAGTCCCACAACTCTTAGATACTGTCTCTATAAATAGGCCCTATCGTTCGGGCGGATAGATCCAACCGCAGCTGTTCGAGAAAGAAAGCGCGTGGCGGATACATATGCCCACAGTGCTCTTAAGGTTAAACTAAAGCAAAGGGAGGAAGTACTTTCATGGACTGAAATTTGGTAGTTTATGTGAGAGGTCCAGTAAACATTATTGAATTCATCAGCTGCCTTTGGACTTGATGAGCAGTGTGATGCAAGGTCTCCCTCTGTGCAGGTGTTCAACTTCAAGCCCCAGGCCGTGACCAGGAAGAAGGACACAAGGAATGCCGTGGCACTGGACTCGGAAAGCAACAACATTCGGGTCAAGGACATCATCAAAGTCATAGATGGACCTCATTCGGTACGTGAGCTTACCTGCATGTATGTATCGCACAATAAAATTATCTGTGCTGGGCTGGTAGTCTCATTCAAATTTTAAATCTCTTATCATTTTGGACATTGATCTTTGTCACATCTATCATTCTATGTGAACATGGGCTTTTAATAAAATCAGCATCATGTCCTCCCCCTCCCTCCTCCTCCTCCCCCTTCTTCCCCTCCCCTCCTTCTCCAGTTCTTGAGAATCCATGGTTTCTGCTTTGCAGGGGAGACAGGGAGAGATCAAGCACTTGTACCGAAGCTTTGCCTTCATCAATTCCCGAATGATGACGGAGAATGGCGGCTACTTTGTGTGCCGCACCCGACACCTGCAGCTGGCTGGTGGTACCAAGGTGAGTGCAGGATAAACAGTGGGACAGCTAGATAGAACTAAGCACAAAGCAAGATAACAGTGGGACAGCTAGAGAGAACGAAACAGACACAGCAGATATGATGTATTTAGTGAGCATGCACGATGCACCAACCCCTCTATGTGACTGCATTATTGTTGGTTCAACATCTATGATGTGCAAAAGCAAAACAAAAGTATTTACACTTACAGGAACAGAATGTCAATATACAGACAAAGCAAGATACCACTGGATAGAACTAAACATAGACAAAGCAGGACAAACAGTGGGACAACTGGATACAAATCAATACAGACAAAGCAGGACAAACAGTGGGACAACTGGATAGAACTAAACACAGACAAAGCAGGACAAACAGTGGGACAACTGGATAGAACTAAACTCAGACAAAGCAGGACAAACAGTGGGACAACTGGATAGAACTAACTTCAGACAAAGCAGGACAAACAGTGGGACAACTGGATAGAACTAAACACAGACAAAGCAGGACAAACAGTGGGACAACTGGATAGAACTAAACACAGACAAAGCAGGACAAACAGTGGGACAACTGGATAGAACTAAACACAGACAAAGCAGGACAAACAGTGGGACAACTGGATAGAACTAAACACAGACAAAGCAGGACAAACAGTGGGACAACTGGATAGAACTAAACACAGACAAAGCAGGACAAACAGTGGGACAACTGGATAGAACTAACTTCAGACAAAGCAGGACAAACAGTGGGACAACTGGATAGAACTAAACTCAGACAAAGCAGGACAAACAGTGGGACAACTGGATAGAACTAAACATAGACAAAGCAGGACAAACAGTGGAACAACTGGATACAAATCAATACAGACAAAGCAGGACAAACAGTGGGACAACTGGATAGAACTAAACTCAGACAAAGCAGGACAAACAGTGGGACAACTGGATAGAACTAAACACAGACAAAGCAGGACAAACAGTGGGACAACTGGATAGTAATCAATACAGACAAAGCAGTCCACTACTCATTCTTCAGCAGTTGCAACTACTCTCACAGTGTAGGAATTACTTACACTGCAGATAAAAATGGCCAGTGTACACAAAATTACATATGGAATGGGGGTTATAACAAAAATTGCAGTTGGAATGAAAAAAATCTGCCCAAGTCTGCTTTTAAATGTCGTAATTTTTTCAATGTGGACTTGATGCCAGGACTAAAATTCTTCATCCATTCTGTGTGTTGGACTTCCATTATGGTTGATATTTTTTCTTATTGCATCTTTTTGTCCTATTGCATTTGCATTATTAATGTGATCTATGGGTTTGCAGAGATGGCAAGGAGATGAGAAGATGCAACACAAGGAGAGAACACAAAAAGCAAAGGTGTAGTAAAGTAAGGAAAGACAGACTGCTGGCATAGTCAGAACTGTGAACCAGGACAGAGGTTGTTAAAGTGCTTATGCTCAAATTTTGAAAAGGTTGTCCTGTAATTGCCTGGCCAGGGATAGCTCACCCCAAAACAGCCACTGCTGTGATAGAATGCTTCCAGTCTTATGTGACAATGTTGTCAAACCAAGGTATCTTAGAGACGACCCATGTTGTCACTTGAGTGTGGATTTGGGATTATTATTTGTTGGAAATGGATCTGCAAAGAGGGATGGCCTCATTGCTTGCATCTTTTTTCAGACCAACACAGCCATGATGACTGCGGGCTACATGTCACCGAGGTTGAGTAGCCCTGCCCACCCCTCCAGCAGCATGGGCGCCCCCCCAGCCATGTCGCCTTCCCAGGGCATGGGGCGCGGCCGTGGTGGTGGCATGACGCGACGTGACCGAGAAATCATTGGCCAGACCATCCGAATCAGCCAGGGCCCCTTCAAGAGTAGGCATTGCATCTGGAGAGAGAGAGAGAGAGAGAGAGAGAGAGAGAGAGAGAGAGAGAGAGAGAGAGAGAGAGAGAGAGAGAGAGAGAGAGAGAGAGGGAGGAGAGAGAGAGAGAGAGAGAGAGAGAGAGAGAGGAGAGAGAGAGAGAGAGATACAGGGGGGGGGGAGGGGGGGGGAGGGGGAGAGAGATACATTTTGACATGCTCATTTTGTGACTGGGAAGATGATGCTAACACAAAAGTAAGGAAAGAATGACATGCGATGGATTGGGGGGGGATTTGTATGCTACACATTTAAGATCAACTTCCGTTCTTGGTTGTGGAAAAATTGTGTTTTTTTAAGGAGGGCATGCAATGGAAATTGCCCTTGGTTTATCAAGCACTATGCTTTGATGTAGAGGAATGACACTGTTCATTTCGTTCTCTACCTTTTTTTAATGGTTAGTAGCCACAAATAGATTAGGTCAGAAGGACCCCCTGTGGGTTGGGGGTGAGAAGAGACCCACTGCGTCTCCCTAAGCAATTCGTAAGAGGCGAATAGATAGGAACATCATACTTGACTTACTCTGACTCTAATAGGTTTTCGAGATGAATGGTTTTACATAGCCTACAAAGGCTGATAGGCTGTAAAACTCACTCCATGCATCCATCCATTTGTCAGAAGAGAAAATAGGCTGTCAATAAATATTTAGCAGAGCTAGCATTTCAAGATGAAAAATTTTGGCTGCCATTTCCCATATGTGACACTATTGCTTTTTAGAAGCTGTCATATTGGCCAACACCCTTGTTATTGTAGTGCAGTGAATGGGGTTGGGTTGTTCACTCAGCGCAGGACTGCATGTTTGTAGATTGATGATGTCAGTATGTTTTGGTGGAATGGGCCATGAACAGGAGCATGACTCTTGAGAGAGTGGCCTCACTCTGTCCCAGAAGGCATTTGATCAACTTTGACCTGGAAAAATCTGTTGTGCTCTTTGTCAACTTTGACCTGGAAAAATATTTTGGGCTTTTTGAACTTTGATCCAGAAAAATATTTTGGGCTCATTGTCAACTTTGACCCCAAATAATCGTTGGGGCTTTTCATCAACTTCGACTTTGAATTTTATTTTGCAGACTACATTGGTTGAAATTTATTTTGCAGACTACATTGGTTGAAATTTATTTTGCAGACTACATTGGTTGAAATTTATTTTGCAGACTACATTGGTATCGTGAAAGATGCGACTGAGACAACCGTGCGTGTGGAGCTGCATTCAAGCTGCAAGACCATCTCAGTTGACAGGACACGTGTCACTCCCATAGGGTAAGGACTTGGCTGAGATGGATACACATTGAAAATGAACATGACTTCTGTTAATGGACAAGGATTCAAAACTGTGTCAACAACATATTGAGAAACTTTTATAACTTTGAAATGAATAGGGGCACTTTTTTGTTTCATCATGCACTTGCATCCGAACTTGGAGTTTTTAGTGTTTTTCTTTTACAAATAAGTACCTTGATTCTGAATTGTGAACATTGTCCTAAGATGTCACTAGGCATCTGTCCTATGCATATGAACGCCCATTTTTCAATGCAGTAACAGGACGGTGTCAATTGATATCATTAGTGGAATGTAGTGTTTACTGCTCTACAAAAACCAGCATCATTTGCCTGACTCTTGTAGTGGCCAGAAGACGGGTGGCCTTTCCTCCATGCACGCGCGCACACCGTCCTACACCTCACAGACGCCCAGCTACAGTGGACGCAACGCCCATGTAATGGCCTGGCTACGCCTACACATGATGGCAGCCGTACGCCACACTATGACGGCGCCATGACGCCTCTCCACGACTCTGGCCAGTCGCCACACCTGGGTTCCAGCGCCTGGGACCCTTCAAGCTCCAGCACACCCTCCAGGTAAGCAGTGCTGCCGTCCTGGTAAAAAAGAGCACTCCCACTAGGGGATTGCAGCACTCCTCTAGGGTAAAAAGCATTCACTCCAGGTGCAGCCTCACCTTCCAAGGTAAGGCACAGGACTCCT
>JAWQFJ010001473.1:52500-69006 GCA_034096865.1 Theodoxus fluviatilis | reverse complement strand
TTTCGTCATGGATGAGGACAAAAAAAAACAAGAGAGACGACTTCTCCATTTTATAATTTCCCTAATTTCCGCCAAGTGAAAAGGGAGAAAAAACGATTCCCTTCGTCCTTTCGCCAAAAGTGGGGGGATTTAGCATCCGCTGGTAATTTGGGTCCCCTGGTGCAGAACCTTAAATAGGCTTCCTCTTAGCTCAGAGATCTCAGTTTTACTGAGCGCGCCGTTTTCCTTCCTCCTACGAACCTAGTCCGGGCTTGAAATGGGGGGGGCAGAGTAACACAACCTTTGGCCTAGCTCGCCAGGGATTAATTGCCCATTGTCAGCGTGTGTATATCGACCCAACTTGAATTTGACAGCCTTATTTAGTCCAACCTCCTTCCGCATCCTTCCCACGAGTCGCAAAGCTTATTGTTAACACACATTAAAGAATATATGAGCTTGCAGCTTTTTAGTTAAGTCCTATATTGAGGCCCAAACACACGTTGAATTTCATCCAAACGTGTACAAGCACCTGGGGTTCTTCTTTTTATTGTAGTAGTCGACATCTTCTGATGCAATTTTCTGGGACTTTTGTTGCACTACTTACCCTTAACTATCACCCCCAAAGCGCAGTGATCTTGCATTGTTTTTAGCTGATTATGTCATATTGTTTTGGTTGTATGCTACGGGTTCCCACATGATAACTTTGGGAGCATAAGACACGGGAAGTTTGTAGGACACAGGGCAAGTGCGGGGTGGCACCTCGATGTCACACTGCAGGCGTACGTCCCTTGTCCCTACCTACAGATCATACCTCGGAAAGGTCCATTTTGAATTATTCGTTAACACCGTTTTGACGCTATTTAGGTGGGAAAAAACTATCGCTCATGTTTGTGCATTCTCATCCTAGTTTTGTCGTCCAAGACCTCTCCGCTTTGGACCTCTAAGAAAATATTTTGTGCTTTTTGACCTTTGAGCCGCAGAAAAATATTTTGGCCATTTTCAAAAATTGCTGTTTAGCACAGTTCCTGAAAACACACTGCCACAAACTGGCCCTATAACTGACCGCGGGGGTTTACCCAAATAATCGTTGGGGCTTTTCATCAACTTCGACTTTGAATTTTATTTTGCAGACTACATTGGTTGAAATTTATTTTGCAGACTACATTGGTTGAAATTTATTTTGCAGACTACATTGGTTGAAATTTATTTTGCAGACTACATTGGTATCGTGAAAGATGCGACTGAGACAACCGTGCGTGTGGAGCTGCATTCAAGCTGCAAGACCATCTCAGTTGACAGGACACGTGTCACTCCCATAGGGTAAGGACTTGGCTGAGATGGATACACATTGAAAATGAACATGACTTCTGTTAATGGACAAGGATTCAAATCTGTGTCAACAACATCTTGAGAAACTTTTATAACTTGGAAATGAATAGGGGCTCTTTTTTGTTTCATCATGCACTTGCATCCGAACCTGGAGTTTTTAGTGTTTTCTTTTACAAATAAGTACCTTGATTCTGAATTTTTGAACATTTGTCCTAAGATGTCACTAGGCATCTGTCCTATGCATATGAACGCCCATTTTTCAATGCAGTAACAGGACGGTGTCAATTGATATCATTAGTGGAATGTAGTGTCTACTGCTCTACAAAAACCAGCATCATTTGCCTGACTCTTGTAGTGGCCAGAAGACGGGTGGCCTTTCCTCCATGCACGCGCGCACACCGTCCTACACCTCACAGACGCCCAGCTACAGTGGACGCACGCCCATGTATGGCCTGGCTACGCCTACACATGATGGCAGCCGTACGCCACACTATGACGGCGCCATGACGCCTCTCCACGACTCTGGCAGTCGCACACCTGGTTCCAGCGCCTGGGACCCTTCAAGCTCCAGCACACCCTCCAGGTAAGCAGTGCTGCCGTCCTGGTAAAAAGAGCACTCCCACTAGGGGATTGCAGCACTCCTCTAGGGTAAAAAGCATTCACTCCAGGTGCAACTCACCTTCCAGGTAGGCACAGGACTCCTCCAGATGACAGCACCTCTTGTGGGTAAGCACAGACTCATTGCAGGTAAACAACACTTTTCAGGTAAGTAACACCTTGCAACTAAAAGCAGCACTCCCTTCTGGTAAACATGGCCTATCTTTCTGGTGTACACAGCATGCTTTTCACATGAACTCAGCAGTCTTGCCAGGAATGGGTTGCACTCATTCCAGGTTAAGGCCACACTCCTTTCTTGTAAGCTGAGCACTTCTCCTGGAAAGGAGCTCTGCCTTCAGGTAAACATTACTCACCACCAGGTGAGCTGCAACACTTCCAGGTGAGCTGCACTACTTCCAGGTGAATACAACATTCCCTCCAGGTAAAAACTGCATATCCTCAGGTGAACATTGAGCTTTCTTCAGGTGAGCGCAACTCACTCCCTGGATAAGTATCACCCAGCTTGGCAGGTCTCCCCTCAGTATCACTTTGGACTTGCACATGGCTTGCCCAGGTGAAGCGAAAGACACAGAACAACCAATGTGTGTGTCTGCCCTAGAACAGTGTCGTAGTGTCCCTTCCACCCTTAACAAGTGCTGTTTGATATTTCAGGAATTGAAAAATGAAGTGAACCACCACACGTAGAACCTGATGTGAGAGTTTGAGAGAACAAGCGATTGTTTCCAGCTCCACCACGAGTGATGAGTCTGGCAAACGCTGTGTTTAGCAAAGACCTTGTCCTTGAAGCTGGCACTTTTTGACTCGCATGCGAAGCAAAAGTGAGTCTATGTACTCACCCGTTTCGTCCGTCCGGGCATCCGAAAACTTTAACGTTGGATTTTTCTCGGAGACTATTAAGTCTATCAATACCAAATGTGGCATGATGGTGTATGATGACAAGGCCTCAAAAAACATACATAGTGACTTGACCTTGCTTCAAGGTCAAGGTCGCAGGGGCCATAAATGTATAAGAAACAGCCATTTTTCACATTTTCTCAAATTTCTCTGAAGTTTTTGAGATTGGATACCTGACCTATATATGGTATATAGGGCAAAGTAATCCCTATCTTTTGATACCAGTTTGGTTGACCTTGCTTCAAGGCAAGGTCACAGGAGCTCTTCAAAGTTGGATTGTATACATATTTTGAAGTGACCTTGACCCTGAACTATGGAAGATAACTGTTTCAAACTTAATAATTATGTGGGGCACATGTTATACTTTCATCATGAGACACATTTGGTCACATATCATCAAGGTCAAGGTCACTTTGACCCTTATGAAATGTGACCAAAATGGGGTAGTGAACCACTAAAAGTGACCCTATTTCATGGTAGAAAGTGCCAATAAGCACCATTTTGCTTCCTATGTCTTGAATTAACAGCTTTGTGTTGCATGACCTTGGATGACCTTGACTTTGGGTCAAGGTCACATGTATTTTGGTAGGAAAAATGTGTAAAGCATTTCTTAGTGTATGATGTCATTGGTAGGTTTAGTTGTTTGACCTTGACCATGAAGGTCATCTGAAGATCAAGGTCATGTAAAGGTCAAGGTCAAGCATGTGAGTCGTATGGGCTTTGCCCTTCTTGTTTCAGCCTCTGGTTCAACAGCCTGCAACTCTGAGTGCTTGTACTTGAGTGCACTTTGTAAACTTTCATGGCATAATTTATTATTGCAATTGTTGATATTGTCTTTGATTTATAAATGGTTTGTCATATAAAACCTTAGATTTGCTAATTTTTTATGTTGCAGGAACCCAGACTATGACTACAGCTTTGAGGACAGCTCATCGCCAGCAGACTACCCCTCCACCCCTAACCCTGCCACGCCGGGCTACCAGACTGACACCCCCAGTCCTGTGGGACCCTACACTCCCCAGGGCCCCAACACCTACTCCCCATACTCCTCCAACTCCCCCTCCCCCAGCCCCTACACAGGTCAGTGTACACAAACACGCACACACACACACACACACACACACACACACACACACACACACACACACACACACACACACACACACACACACACACACACACACACACACACACACACACACACACACATCCATCCTCCATACATGCACTGCAGCAGTACCTACTGGTTTTGTTGCTGCCAAGTCTGTCTTGAAATGTTTATGCACTTGCTGTGCCTAGTATGGATACAGTGCTGCTCTATGGTTGTCTGGTCTGATTGCCTTAAACCAAACTTCTTAGACATTCTTTTTCTTCCTACTTCTTTCTTCCTTCTTCTTTCTTTCTTCTTTCTTCCTCCTTTTTTCCCTTTCATTCTCTCCTCTTTTCCTCTCCTTCTTCTCCTCTGTTTCTTCTCCTTTTTTATTTTTCTTTTCCTCTGCTTCTTTATCTTTTCATTTTTCTTCTTTTCTTCTTCTCATCATGACTTTTGTTGATACAGCCCCAAGTCCTGGTGGCTACATGAGTGCTTCCAGCCCTGCAGGCTACCAGGCGTCTCCTTCTCCAGGGACCTATGCCAGCAACTCCTCTCCCACAGGCTTCAGCCCTATGACCCCTGGGGCCCCTTTCACCCCCCAGACACCTGCTACTGGTGAGTGACTTCATTCCATCTTTAAGGATCATGATCCATGGTTCCCAATTAACCTTTTTTCTGATGGGAGACGAATGTGAAGTCTTTGTTGTGCTACTTCCCCCATTGGCAGATGTCTGAATCATGGCTCACCACTGTTTTTAAGTGCTCAGCTGTAGAAATCATCCGCCCCCCCCCCCCCCCCCCTCCGCCCCCCGACTGAGACCCATTTGCATCAGTGGATGCTGTAGCCTGCTATCAAGAGGCGTGGCCCAGGCTGATTGGCGTCCTTGTTGGGAGGTTGTGGACTGCTGCTGCAGCTGCTTTCCTGTGGAGTAGGATGAAGCATTTGTCCATCTGAAGGAGTGAGGGATGAGTATTGGACTCATGCCTGAACTTGGAGCAATGATTAAACCCCATTTTCTCAACTCGTCTCGCCCACAAACACCCTTCCCGCATCCCACACCCCGCATCCCACACCCCGCATCCCACACACTCCATCCCACACCCCGCATCCCACACCCCGCATCCCACACCCTGCATCCCACACACCGCATCCCACACACCCCATCCCCCATCCCACACACCCCATCCCACTCACCCTATCATCCCAGACACCTTATCCCCCCCCCCCCCCCTTATCCCCCTTACACTTCCTCTCTAGCTCAACCCCTTCC
The DNA here is from genome assembly GCA_034096865.1 of Theodoxus fluviatilis. Classification (NCBI taxonomy): domain Eukaryota; kingdom Metazoa; phylum Mollusca; class Gastropoda; order Cycloneritida; family Neritidae; genus Theodoxus; species Theodoxus fluviatilis. The sequence goes on along the minus strand of JAWQFJ010001473.1, from coordinate 63,822 downwards.
ACCACACCCTCCCCCACTTTGCCCCCCCCCCCCTCCCCCAATCCCACACACTCCCATCTCACACACTCCCCCATCCCACACACCCCGCTCCCCCATCCCACACATACCCCTTCCCCATCCCCCACACACACCCTCCCCCATCCCATGCACCCCATTCTCTCATCCCCTCTTCATGGTGCTTTCATGGAGTTTCTCACTCTACTCATCTTACTGACAGCTACCGACCACATGGCTGACTGGGTGACAACGGAGGTGGTGGTGAAAATTTTGGAAACCCACGATGACGCAAACCTCATCTTCCAGACTGGCATTGTGAGGAGCGTGACGGTGAGTGCATCTCTTACCAGACTTTTGGTTAGGAAACATTAATGCTTCTTCTGGGTTTTGGTGACTTTTTTCTACACAGTACTATGTAGAAACACGGGGTTCCTTAACCTCTTCATTGCCGTATACATTACATGCCATATGCCAAGAACGGTTTTTGCGTTTTACTGTTCCTGTCTTTGTTCAGTCATTGTATTTTTGTTTTCCAGAGAACTGTTTTGAAATTTTGCACAAAGACACAGAAGACATTAATAATCAAACTCATCCTCCTCACCGATGTCCTCTTCATCATAAAAATCCTCCTCACCGCTGTCAGGATCATTGAAAAGTTCACTCAGCACTTCCAGTGCTGACAAACGAGGTCTATAGCTTCTCTCAGAAGCCCTTTCATGATCGAATCAATCAAAATTGCAAGAAAAATACTTCAAATCCATGTAAGGAGATCAAACTCGGCGAGAACGCCGAGGAAGCTCTAAGGGACGTAACTCTAACAGCTACAGACACTGGTTCAAAGTATTTAGTTTCCTCCCTTGCAATCAAGACCTGAGACTGTAGGCTTGTTCAGGAGGTGCAGCGCTGCACATGTTTCACTCCTGAACGGCAATTTTGGGGCGTGATTCACTCAGCGCTGTGCATCACCAATCCGAGGTGATTCACACGATTTTCAAAATGGAGTCTTCGATCTCGCACTGAACGTCTATGCGTAAAATAACCCTCAATAACATCATTTTGGGACTGGAATGGGCTTTATTTGCCTCAAGCGCTCTGTATGCGCGAGTAATGGCAAGCAAGGATGACACAGTAGTGGACTTTATTCATGCAGAATACATTTAGACGTGCATAAACGATGTCTGAGGCAAAGAAAACACTTTCTTAGCATCTAGCAACACAACATGGGGCGCAGAAGATTTACCTCCCCTTTAACAAGTGAAGCGCTGCACAAAATTTGTAGGTATTCAGGAGAGGTAAAGAGCACGCAATTGCCAACATGAAGTGCTCATGCAGCGCTTTGTACTCCTGAACAAGCCTTGTACCGGGACATTGCACAGCTGGAGCAGTCGAGGCCCGAATTAGTTTTAGGCGAAGCAGGGAAGGGGTTAAAGATATTCCTATCTTCTTTGAGTTTGGGTGACTTTTTTCTACCCAGTATGATGTAGAAACTGAGGTAGAAACACTAGGTTCCTAAAAGTATATGTCCTTTCTTTTTTCTGGTTTTTGGTCACACTTTTGTTTTACATTGTGATGTAGAAATGTCTTTCACATTATTTGTCCTATCTTTCCTTTGGATGAAGATTCTTGACATGGAATAGAGTGCGTGCTTTGATTGAAAGTGTTTTTATTAATGAGAATATGTAGTTTGAGTTGGCACCAGTGATGTAGGTGAGTTGTGCTAGAAGAGTCATGTTTGGATTGCTGGGTTGCAGGGAGGCATGTGCTCTATCTACATCCCTGAGGAGGACAAGGTGGTCAACATCAGTGCAGAGCATCTGCTTGCAGTGCCGCCAGAAAAGCAGGACCGGGTAAGCAGTGCATGCACCCCTACAATGCTCCTCAGAAGCAGTGCATGCACCCCTACAATGCTCCTCAGAAGCAGTGCATGCACCCCTACAATGCTCCTCAGAAGCAGTGCATGCACCCCTACAATGCTCCTCAGAAGCAGTGCATGCACCCCTACAATGCTCCTCAGAAGCAGTGCATGCACCCCTACAATGCTCCTCAGAAGCAGTGCATGCACCCCTTGACAATGTTGCAGAGAAGCATAGTCTTGGACACAGGGAATCCACCTCCCATCCCACCCCCCACCCCATCTCCTTCCTGCACATGATGCCCACTTTTCCAAATCCCTGGGTGAGCAGTACTGGACACTTTCCCCTACCTCACCCACTCTAGATGAACCCAGAGTGATACTACCTTTCTCTGCACTAGTCTGCATTGGCTCATACATCATACGTTAATATCCTTGATCTTGTTTTTCCGTGTAAATACTGTTATTCACTTGTGTTTTTTGTAAATACATTTTATACATCTTGTCTTTGAAGGCTTCCAGCCAACAACTTCTTTGTATCCTGTTAGTAGAAGAATTTTTGTTTTATTTTACTATTGTTACCATTAAATTTATAAATTCACAGGGTTTTTCCGTTGTCCCTTCTTCCTTGAGGTGTTTGTCTTAGAATGTAAAACCCTAAGCAGCAACCACATGTGTGAATGATCTATGCACGGTGGGGGGGGGGAAGTCTCCTGCTGCGTGACCGCACAGGAGAGGGAATGTCTCCTGTGTGACTGACTACACGTTGTTCTTAGGGCCTCCTGGAACTAATCAAATTATCTCATAGTACTTTTTAAAATAAACATGAGAATTTTTTTTTAGAAAAAAAATTTGTGTCATGCAAAACTGCATTTTCCACGTGTCCTGACTTGAATGTCAAGTCTGACTCACTGCATTTCGGTTAATGTCTCCACAGGCCAAGGTCATTATTGGCGATGACCGAGAGGCAACAGGAACGCTGCTGAGCATTGATGGCCAGGAAGCGGTGATCAAGACAGATGACGGACAGATCAAGATGTTCCCCACGAAGTTCCTGTGCAAGATGCCCAAGTAGACAGCAGGTGGCAGATGTCTCCACAATGTGTCGTCCATGTCTCAAGCTCTGCTTGGCAGATGTTATGTTGACTTTTTGGCTTGCAGCAAGAAATGGCGCACTTGGAGAATTTGCATCAGCTTTCCATTATTTGATGTTTGCAGAAAATGTTGGAGGGTGTGTTTGTGTGTGTTTGCTTAGAGAAAAAACACATATCTGTGACTGATGTGAGAATGTGCATCATTGAAGGAAACGATTGGACAGGTGTAAGCTTTTTCATGTCTAAATGTGCAGAATGCAAGGTACCATGGTGAGGTGTGAAGCAGCTCAACTTGGAGGAAGAGGAAAGCACTTTTGTTATATTTCATCAGAGAAACTGTTCCTAGCATTAGATCACGTGTTTGTTGACCCCCCCGAAAAGAGGTGTTAAATATGTTTGAGCCAATTTGTAGTTGAGGTGCATGTAATTGGAGACAAAGTCCAAACAATGCATACCAAGGGTCTGGGATGGTGCTGAGATGGTGTTGCCGAGGGCCGCAGCAGCGATGTGCAGGCCATGTGTGGTGGTGGCTGGCTGTGGGCAGGAAAGGCAGTGCACACCTCTTACTTGAAAGTGAATGTTAGCCTTCAGATCTGTGGGAGCCATTCATGGGAGAACAAGGGCACCAGAATTACTTTTCTAGAGGGTTTTGGGTGGCCCTTCTCTCTTTTCCACGGTGCCCAGGAGCTTGCTTTGGAGGATAGCTCCAAGTTGTGCCTCTACTTCAGTCTGTGTTGCTGCATGCTATCAACTGTCACTTGCATTTTCTTTTGACCTATCTGGGGGATGGTTATACAAACCATTTGTTTACAAGATGTTAGATTGACTGTTGCTCTGGAGCGACCCCACTACCAAGGCAGCCGACGCCACGTGTCTTGGCAAGACGTTGCAAGTTGGACTTCTAGGATGCAGTGGTCCTGTTTCTTTTGCTCTGGACACACCCTGTTTGCTTCACAGTGCTCTGCTTGAGTGGCCATTATGATTGTTGAATCAAGTGATGACTTTTCCCCCCTCCAGTTCGACAGCACTAAATGCCCTTTACTGAGTGTATGTAGTTTTACTCAGACTGCCCAGCAGGATGGGTGTTGGCAGGACATCCGGCATGAACTGTACTGTATTGATCCATGAGTGTCAAAGCTTTCTGGTGTGGCCGTAGGCTAAAGCCATGGTCTTCAAACTTTCATTGTGTGAAGGGCGTGTCTAGACAGGCAGGACCAGTCACTTCATGGACATTGCAGTGATACAAATAAGTGATGCAGTCATCGTGACCTGCCCAGGGGAACAAACAAGGAGACCCTCAGAGTTCGCTGCAACTTTAAAAGCTGGTCTAGATGCAGGTGTCAGTGTTGCTTGATCGAAGTTTTTTTAATGCAAGTGCATTTTATTTTCCCCCCCCATATTAGTAATATCTAAACATCCAAAACAAAGAATATTAGCTTTTTGCTGAGTGGTGTATGTTAACAGTCCTGTTGTTTTTCCTTTTATTTCAAAAGAATGTTAAATCGTGCTATACAGACTTGTCTAACTCTATACTTTTTTGTGATGTGAATGAAGTATTTTTTTATTGTTATGCATATGTTGTGAAGTATCAGAAGATGAAATGCATGGTTTTTGTCGCTCATTAAAAGTTGTAGAAAAAGACAACAGATTTTTTTGTTTCTCTATCAGAAATTTGAAATGGAAGTTTTCCACACTGACCTGGACACTGATTTGTGCACTTGACCTCAGTGACATTAGTGCTGGACTCCTTCAACATGAGTCCTATGTCAACAATTCAAAAATTGAATGGCAAGATACACTAATGAGCCATGAGAGCTGCTTGTGATGAGTGGTGAATGATGCTGAAATCTGCCCTCTTGGACTGATCTCCAGACTGCCAGAGAAGATTGGCAGTCAAAAATGGAAGCATCTCTGTTACTTAGCCATGAGATTGCACAACTGCCAAGAATATTGACAGATATGGCCGTCAACAGTCGTACCAAAGCCAGCAGTTTGCTAGGAAATTGAACAGTTCACCATTGGTCCTTGGCCCAGAAATCAAGGAAGTTCAAGATGGTGACATGATATTGTGTACATACTGAGGACAAGTGTTGAAATGTTGGTGATGCCCATCCTGAAAAATGCCTGTGAAGGAAGTAATTCTGAAAGCCTTGTCAAAGCAGACTGAAGTGTTTGCCTTGATGCCTTGACATGTATGCTGAAATGATGTTTTGATCTACAGGAATTTTTGCTTTTGTCTAAAGATGCTCATGATTCAAATCTTATTGGGGATAGAAATATGTGGTTTGATAATAATATTCTATGTGCACAATTTTACAAGTTGATTTTTATTGGGGTTTAATGTGGAACAAGCTGTACATCAGTCTCTGAAGAAGTGGCAATTATACCGCAAAAGTGACTGAGGTATTGTACTGGAGCTGCAAATCTGTACCTGACTGTATATTAGTGTTTTACTGATGCTGTGACTCCATGTCTACTTGGAAGGTGACATGTCATGCCAGACTGACCCTCATTCTGGCACACAATAAGGTCAGTCCTGTGGCCTAGAGACTGCCTTGCGCTGGACAACCAATTCTGCTTGGTTCCATTATTGTGCAGTGTTCCTTGTCTGGAGGTCTTGTGCCTCTGTGGCTGCAGATTTGGGCCTACTTCATTGTGGAATTGTACATTTAGTTGTCCACTGTGTGACAACTGTGCAGGAATAAAGTGTTACAACAGGCACAAATTTGCCGTCTTCAATGAATTCCTGAATGTTACTGTATGATGATGATAACTAGTGTTACATGGTTTTTCTTCAAATAAATGAATCTGACCATTGTTAAGTAGTCCGGGTCCATCCATCCATCCATCGATAGTCCGTTGGTGTCAAAGATGACTGCTCCATGTGTACCTCTGAAGTGGGTACGCAAATGATTCCACAGGCCCAGTCTGGACTGGCAGAGTCGGGGGCAGTGGGGGCACTGGAAATCCGTGGATGATGGCGATGCTCGCGCGCTGCCACGCTGTTCCTGGAAGGCTGCCTCCAGCTGTTTGGGCGCATCTCGGGTGGCAACTTGCCATTGGACTCTGTCAAGCGCCATTGCCTGCAGCTCAGGTGAGGGGATGACGCACTACTTCAGGTTTTCTTTCATGTTGTCTTTATAGTGCTTCTTGGGGTGACCTGTGCAGCACTTCCCCCCTGCCAGCTTGCCGAAGAGCAGCTGCTTGGGGATGCGCTCGTTGCCCATTCTGATGACATGGCCGGTCCAGCAAAGCGGGGATTTCAGCAGCATGGCCTCGATGGAGGTTGTCTCAACCTGGTCCAGGACTTATTGGTTGGTAACCTGTCCTGCCACTGTATGCCCTGGATGGATCGGAGGGCTCGCAGGTGGAATTTCTCCAGTTGTCTGATGTGGCGCCTATTTACAGTCTAGGTCTCGCACCAGTAGAGAAGGGAGGTGAGTACGACGGCCTTGTACACCTTCAGCTTTGTGGGCAAAGGGGCGTTATGGTGGTTCAGTACCCTGCAGCGAAGTCTTCCAAGAGCTTTGCTTGCCCGACTGATCCTTTTGGCTATCTCTCTGTCAATCAGGCCATCGTCAGAAATGATGCTTCCCAGGTATTTAAAACTGTCGGTAGTCCTCAGATCCTTGTCGCCAAGGCAGATCGCTGGACGGGGCGAGTTGCTTCTTGGGGCTGGCTGCTGTTTTCCCAAGGCTGATGGTGAGTCCAAACTGCTTGGCGGCCTTGTCAAACCTGCTTATCATGGTTTGGAGGTCGCTGGGCCAGTGCGCCAACAAGGCACAGTCATCTGCAAATAGCGCTTCCTGGATGAGGGCAGTGGTTACTTTCGTCCTTGCACTGAGGCGGCGGAGGTATAAAATGGTACCAACAAATCAATATCTTAATTATGTAGATTCCTTCTTTGAGGTCTTGCATTGCATGATGATGGACATAGATGATGAAGAGGTTGAAGAGCAGTGGTGCCAGGACACAGCCCTGTTTCACTCCATTCTTGATTGTAAATGGATCTGTCTGGACTCCATTTGTCAGGACCTGCCCAGTCATGCCATCGTGGAAAAGCCTGATGATGTCGATGAATTTGCGGGGGCACCCATATCTGGCTAGCACGGACCAGAGGGCCTCCCTGTTGACTGTATCAAAGACCTTAGTCGGGTCAATGAATACTGCATGCAGGTCCAGGTTCTGCTCGATGCACTTTTCCTGGATCTGCCGCACTGTGAATTAAGATCATGTCGATCGTGCTGCGATCTGGGCGGAATCCGCACTGAGCTTCCGCCAAGTTCACCTCGGTAATTGTGATGAGCCTGTTTAGTAGGATGCGCGCAAATATCTTTCCTGCAATGGAGAGCAGCAAGATGCCCCTGTAGTTGCCGCAGTCTGCTTTGCTGCCCTTGTTCTTGTACAATGCAACTATCAGGGTGTCGCGGAAGTCTTCTGGCATCTTTTCCTGATCCCAAATGCGTTGCAGGATGTCATGGAACACAGCGGTTCCCTCTGAGCCTGCTACCTTGAAGATTTCTGCTGGGATCCCGTCCTTACCGTGGGCTCGATCAGGGTTCATCCAGATCTGGGTAGTTAATGATTAACTCTGCATCAAGGCTATTTTTAATAACTGCTGTGCTTGTACAGATGATAGTTTAATGACAAGTGTTATTCTTATTTTTAATTTTAAGTCAGTACATCCAGCGTGAGTGTGTGTTGCCACAAGCGTGCTGGGAAATTGAGTGATCAATGATAGTTGCCAAGAACTTGTGGCAAAGGCTTGACTTCAAAGAAAGTGGGATGGATGCGGGCAGACTTGACCTGAAAGACAGAGATTGAAAAACTTCATATGTGACCGGGTGAAGTGAAGCCCGAAGTCTTTACATGGACTCTCTCTCTCTCTCTCTCTCTCTCTCTCTCTCTCTCTCTCTCCCTCTCTCTTTCCCTCCCTGTTGTAAGACCAGCCTACTATGTAGCTTATCAGTCCGGGAGGGTGGCAGAGCCGCCTTCCCTTATCATTTGTTAATTGAACTTGACATGTGACCGGGGACAGTTTCCCTCCTGTTGTTCTCGCGCACTGTGCCTAAATTGTTAGAAACGACTGTCAGCACGTCCAGAGGTACGACCACCACCAGTCTCTTGAGAGACCCCCCATACCAGACCACTGTCACCTCTGCTTTGGGTTGGTCCAGGCCATTATCATCAGGCCTTGGACCAGCCAAGATCTCATATGCCCATGGGTAACAATAAAGTTGTGGAAAGCAGCAGCGATTTTGTCTCATGCCTGGGCCCTTGTACCATCAAGCCTTGTCTCCACCTCCCACATTCATAATGGAAAGACATGTCTGACTCGCACAATGTGCATGCTCAGTTCAGAAAATGCTCTTATTTTTTAAGTAAGAGGGGATGTTTCCATCGTTAATTACTCATTAAACCCCTCTCGCCACACACACCCCCTCTCCCCCCCCCCCCCCCCGCCACCCCCCCCCCCGAATTAATTATTAATTATCAATGATCTGGTTTGAGCAGCCATCAGTAACTCCACGCCTGAAGGAGTTGAATTTTGCAGGAGGAAAGATTGAGCTACCCATGGAAAAGGCGATGGTTTTACTGACTGCATGGGCTCTGAACACGGGCAAGCTTTAGAAGGCAGGTGGAAAGATGAAAGGCTGGCAAATGAGGAGGCAATTCCTATAAATATCCTAGGTGCGGTGCCCCTTACGGCAACAGGGAAATGAGCAGCTAAAATGGCAGTAGGGGAGTGGGACGTGGTTGTGTGTGTGTGTGTGTGTGTGTGTGTGTGTGTGTGTGTGTGTGAGCGAGCGTGTGTATGTATATATGCAAATTGCAGTAACCAGGGCAAATTAGCCTATATGTAAATATAAATATATGTAAATGTATAAATCATGGCTGCATAAAAATAAATGGGAACTTCATTGCGCCCTTTTGTCATATTAATTAAGTCTGTTGCTGTCTGCACTCTCACCATCTGTGCCATTGGTGTCTTTGTGGAAATGACAGAGTACCAAGCCGAGCGCTTGCAGAGAGCAGTCCCAAATGCAGGGAGATCGGCAGGGGAAGGGGGTCGAAGTAGGAACGGAGATCGAGAGTCAAGTTTCTGTGCAGCAGGCATCCTACAAAAGCTGAGATAGGGCATGAACGCTAGTGGTGTAGAGGGGGTGGCGGTCAATGGTGGGAACGGGAACTGCTTTGGGGAAATGTGAAATGTGCTCAACGAAGTGGTGATTAGGAGTGTCGGAGAAGCAAGGAAAGGAGTGGGATGGAGCTTTCGTGAGTGGAGGTAGGGGGAGGGAGGGTGTGTCGGGTGAGTTCAGTTTGTCAGCAGCGCCTCACACAAGTCATCCATCAGGGGCAAACAGCAACTGCCTTGGGCTGTCCCTGCTTCGCAGTGACGATCGAACCGCCTGCCTGGTCGCCGTCTGCCTCAGTCAGTGCGTGCAGCCTGTACGGGCAGCCACCACCGTTTGGAGTAAGAGGTGGCCACCACGCCAGGCCTGGACGCTATACAGACTGGACAGTCCCCTGGACTTCTGTCCAGCACCTGGCCACTTCCACTGGTCAGGGTTGACCACTCTGTGTACCTTTGCCGGATCTGTACCCGGCGAGACCGGCGGAAAGTGTTCCTAGTAAGCGTTCTGTTTGGATTTATGGTGAAGCCTTTATTGAATCACCCTCTATTGCAAAGACCCTTTTGCTTTTTAGATTGCGTTCTTTGAGTCCAAATGTTCTTTTGCTCTTCGCCTGTCTTTACCCGAGCTCTGTGTCGAGAGTGCTTTTTAAACCCCAAATTGCATGACTGCCAATGATTCTCATGCAGTAGGTCTGGGTTTTCTCATTCTGTGAACCCGAGTCAGTATTGATAGGCGAAGTCTCTAGTGAACTAGAATGGGGTTTTCTTGCTATATTTTGAAATTTAGAGAAACAACAGGTGGAGATGCACTAAACATTGATAATATTTCGTGTTGCCTTGATATAGCTCGTATCACGCTAGTTGTTTGTTAAAGTCACTGTTGAAACAAAATATTTATAATTATCTCACCATTGCCGTTCATTTCTTTTCCCCCTCGAAATTATTAGTGCCGTATGTTGTCTAAGTGAAAGTGCTGTACATTCAGATGTTGACTGGTAAACCTTTTCGGGCGAATAATTTGAATCAGATGAACCTCTTCGTTGCTGTCTTCCCTTAATTTCTAGAATGTAGTTTGAGTGAAAGTGAACAAAGAGCAAGCGGATGGACAATCTAAGTAAACACATCACTCGAAATCAGTCTTTCAGTGTGACGTTCTGAGTTGTGATCCGTTGTAAACGTTTCAGTAAAATAATTGCGTTTTATTGAAGGATGGGGCATGTCTAGTTAATCAGAGTTGCTTTTACGTCATTATGTTCCTCATAGCTCAGTCATCCTTCCTTTCAAGCTGTAACACATTCTTTTGTTAGTTTGTACTAGCAAATAACATAAAAAATAAACACCAGAAATTTGATTTTGTTTTGAAGACGGCGCACCCAATGTTTTCAATAGTAAAAGTAGTAAAGTCATTTGTTAATTTTAGAAATATTGATTATTGCATCTATGTACGCATTCATCATAAAATAGACCCACTTTTCGTTTTGTTAGTTCAACATCCTAGCATACTCTTTTGTCAGCCCATTACCGCTCAGAGAGTTACGGTTGTGAAAATTCTGATGACGTGTCAATTCGATTTGGTCTTCTTCCTGTAATTGATAACTCTTCTCCCAAAAGCAGATGCACATTACTCATGAAGTGAGAGCTGAGGCAGCGATAGAAATCACTGAACGAATAAAGTGGAACGGTCATAAATCTGCACAAGCTGGGTACAGACTTGCCAAGGGTGTTAACTATGACCTGCTTATCCATCACTTGCATGCAGTCGGTCCAGGGTTGGCTTCCACGACGCCAGTGAGGAGACCCTGGTTCTTGCACCTTCCCCAATCCCCTAGGCACGGGGCATCCTCTGCCAGGCATTCCGTCTTCCCTCCACCCAACTTCTTGCTCCACCCTCCGCCCGACCCCCAGTCTCTCTCGCCCCTCCCTCCCCTTAACTTTCTTCTTTCCCTCTGCCATCTCGTGCCTCCTTCCTGTCATCTTCCTCACCCCACCCCTCCCTGCCAGTCTTCCCCCTTTCCTGTCACCACCCCCTACCCCTAACCAACTGCCACCCCCCCCCCCCCCTCCTGCCCCCTCCAACGTGGAGCCGCCCTTCCCCATCCTGAGGCCATCCTACAATTTCCCCCTGAAGACCTGCCCCTCCCCTCAAATCCTGCCCCTCCCCTGAGGATGTGCCCTTCCCTCGCCCCAGAAGACGCCTGCAAGCCCTGACGTCAGACTTCCTGCATCGGCCTGAGTGTGGAGAC
>JAWQFJ010001473.1:20000-45000 GCA_034096865.1 Theodoxus fluviatilis | reverse complement strand
GACACAGAAGCTTTGCTGAGCAGAAGACATGAACACACAAGCATTTTGGGCGAGGAGTAGCACATTATTGTCAATAAAACGTAGCAGAGTGAACCTTGTTCACTGATGTCTAAACTCTAAATTAGAGTCTAATGTGTCTACCCTAGCTCGGGCAATGCAACTTGTCGAATGTAAGCTACAGGCAGCAAAATTCCTCAGTGATGTAGACCTATAGTCTTGGTTGCTAGTGGAGTCGTTTGTTCAATATCTACTGTCGTTCGGCGTTTCCACAGTGCAACATTTACATCTACTCAGCAGTCGCGTTCTTATTAGAGAGGCCATGGGTCTGAACTCAAATCGGGAGCTAAAAAAGCCGATTCGAAACTGAAGGCCCGAAAGAGACATTGAGAGGATTTTCGACATGTCATCCAGCAAGTGGTGCTTTGGATTTCCTCTTCGTAGCCGCAAGGCAAAGCTCTTTCGTTCTAGAAAGCCTCGATTTATCAAAGCCTCAGTGCTTTTCCTTTAAAAAATTATCGGAATTCTCTACATGCCTCACTTGCACCGTGAGTTGGTTGCTGACCGTTGCCCTTTGGCCTTAGCTCTGTTTTAGGGACAAGCACTTTCTAGGGAGTACGAAAAAACTATTCTTGTCTCTTGAGTATATCTTTGCTATGGACTGCTTTATATTTTCTCGGTAGAGCTGCGTGCTTGCATATGTTCGTGACTTGACTTATTCCTTTATAAAGCCATTTAATGTTGCGAAGCGTCAGTTGTTTTTTTTTGTTTTCTGTCAAAGCGGGCGCACGCACAACCCACACACGCAGCTAAACACACATGCGCACGCGCATGCCGATTTTTTTTCATGAAAAGGAGGTGATTTGTATTCTGTTGTACTTTCTTTCCTTTGATTCTATTCCGTCTCATTTCATATAATCAAGTCTGTGTGTAAATACTGTATGCCTCTCCATTCTCGGTACGCGGTGCATTGTAAAACTCGATACCTGTACATACAAACACTGCCATACGATGCTCAGTGTCATAATCATGACAACGATTAAGGATGAACGAATAAAGACCGGAGGCATTAATCCGTTTTTGTCCTTTTTTCCACGCACACACTACGTCTTTTGACAAAGGCCTATTTGCTTTCAAGCACAGGGGGCTCTGTAGGCAGTGTAGGCACCATGGGACTACGGTGGTGATGAAAGATGGACATGTATCTTGAGCGAGGAAACGTATCAATAGCATCATGCGATTCCTTGCTCTTGATGTGTGCCGTTTACTATTGGTGGGTGCTGTGTTCTAATGGTGTGTGACAGACAGACAGACAAATTTATCCCTCCAGGTTTACTGGAGGTCAACTTTGTCTGTCTGTGTGTGTGTGTGTGTGTGTGTGTCTGTCTGTCCCGTCTCCACGGCTTATATCTCAAAAACTACTGGACGGATTTCCTTGAGATTTTGCACACTAACTGGAAGTTAGGTCCGATTGAATGTATCAAATTTTCAGAATCGAGGCTTGAAGAGAAAGTGGTTTTTTTAAGGTCGTATAATCGAAGCACCTCTCTAAAAATTATTGAAATGACAATTGACGGAAAAGCCAAATTTGACGTCATTAATAGCATGACGTCATTTGCAAGTACAATTTCGATCCTATATGCCAGAAGAATTTCGAAACACCTGGGGATGGCGAAATTCCAACATGTGCGACGTCATCAATAACGTGACGTCATTTGCGAGGACAGTTTATAGGAGAATTAATTTAGATAGATAGATATGTCCTCAGATGTCTTAGGCTGCGAGGCCTTTATCTGATCTTTTGATCAGTACTTATGGCTACTCTCACTCTCTCTCTGTCTCTCTCTCTCTCTCTGTCTCTCTCTCTCTCTCTCTCTCTCTCTCTCTCTCTCTCTCTCTCGATCTCTCTCTCGATCTCTCTCCCACCCACCCTCTTACTCTCATTCTCTCTTCCCTTCCTCCACTTTTCCCAGCTCCCCTCCCCCCCCCCCTCTCTCTCTCTCTCTCTCTCTCTCTCTCTCTCTCTCTGTCTCTCTCTCTCTCTCTCTCTGTCTCTCTCTGTCTCTCTCTGTCTCTCTCTGTCTCTCTCTGTCTCTCTCTCTCTCTCTCTCTCTCTCTCTCTCTCTCTCTCTCTCTCTCTCTCTCTCTTACCACATTTGAATATTTTGCCTCAAGGGCTGAATGTAAGTAAGAAAGGCAATACTGCCTAATTCACTACCCTTGTAAAATAAAGTTCGTTCGTTCGTTCTGTCTGTCCTGAATTAAGCGCAACAACTTGGTACTGGTAGTCTGTTGGCTTGGCCTAATGGCAGTGAATCGATAATAAAAAGGGGGGAAAACATTTCGTTTGTTTTGTTTTGTTCTTGCAGCACTTCAAAGATGGTGTGTAGGTCTGAGACTGTCTGTCTCCATGTGTTTTGTGGTGTGTAGGTCTGTGACTGTCTCCATGTGTTGTGGTGTGTAGGTCTGTGTCTGTCTCTCTCCATGTGTTGGACCTTTTACTGGTGAACGTATTTCATAGCATCAGACAATACTAGCATTGTACACGATGTCAACAGCAGGCAGGTTCGAGGACAACAATGTATTTATAATCTATCCTGGTGCCGCTGAGGTCCGCGCGTCAGCTATAAATAGAAGTACGAGAAGCTTGGATTTGTAAAATGTATTTCACGACCTATTGACGCAATCAACATACAGCTTTGATAAATTAAGACAGCCCAGGGTTATATTAGCGTTATAAATTAACATATAGGCTTACTGACCTTATTTCAAGAAACACCATTCATAATGATCAACACTACGAACCAAGCAGACGAACACGATCGAACCGTAGCCACTACGCCAGCAGACGATCGAGATAACTAAATGTTTCATGTAAAATTCGAATGAGTTGTTTTATAATCTTAGCAGAGGGGTAAAACATCAACTGGTATCGGATAAGATCACTCGTAGTGTAATACTGTAATGAAGGTCACGTTTTACATCACAAACATGTGCGCTGCTCCTCGTGAGGCACTATCTGAAGCCTTAAGAGTTAAGTCGCTTTTATTCGTATCTCAAGTTGTAGAAATTACTTTATTTCGTAAGAAGTGTAGTTGAGTTAATGAAAAGATATGACAAATATGGTGTTTTTATGAGGATCTTGAATGTTTTGGTTAGATGATTTAACTTTTTTTTTGCTTTTACAAGACCTAAATCTAAGCTCTTGTTGCCTTGAATTTTTTGCCAGGATCAAGCCGAATCTTCCAGATCCATAGTTTCTTCTGCTTCTTGTCTGTGGGGAATGTGAAAAAGGACAGTCTGGCGTTCTCGTCATGTCGATCATTGTTCTCGCAATAAGGAACACATCAGTGTCTATGTGATGATGAAGCCTTCGCCTTCGGTTTCGCCATAGACGCTGGACGCCATCAAATAAATTTGCAACAGAGTCTCGTTAGTCTGTCTGTGTGTCTGTCTGTCCCGTCTCCACGGCTTATATCTCAAAAACTACTGGACGGATTTCCTTGAGATTTTGCACACTAACTGGAAGTTAGGTCCGATTGAATGTATCAAATTTTCAGAATCGAGGCTTGAAGAGAAAGTGGTTTTTTAAGGTCGTACACTCCAGAGTGCCTCCCCAAATACGCGATTCATGGAATGGCGAAATTGCGTAATGTGTGACGTCATCAACAACGTGACGTCATTTGCGAGTAGAATTTTGAGGATAATGGATTTCGTACACTCGGAAGCACCTCCCTCGATAGTCAATAGATGTAAGAGCCTAATCGAGTCAAACTCTTTTCCTACGTTCACAAAACAACATTTGGCTTCTTTGTATGATGAACGTCTACCAGCAGACGCAAAAAAGCGATACTACGCTGTGTTGGCGTCAAATTCATTCCATTTGTGAAACCGGTAAAGTATATGTACCATCTAGATCGTTGCCTTCGCTGGTTAAAAGCCTGGAATCGCCCAGCGAACTAACTGAATGTCGACACAATCACGCGGCACTGTTGTACATTTGCAGTCAACGTAAGATCTCGTACGACGATTTGATTCAAGGCCTAGTGCTAATTGTTTTGATGGTCTGGTCTCAGTGTCACAAAAATATGATGATTTAATCAATCCCTGATTTAAAAAATAAGTACGTTGCCCTATATTGATCGACATTCTGAGTGAAATAGATCTATTTCACTGTCCCGCCCGGCGAACTAGCTTGTTGCCGGCTGTATCGAGCTTGTGTGTTCGTGTAGGCCTACTCAAAAGTCAAAATCACAGTCGTCTCCGAAACAAGGAATAATCAGAGTAAGGGGGAAAACATTTCGTTTGTTTTGTTTTGTTCTTGCAGCACTTCAAAGATGGTGTGTAGGTCTGTGACTGTCTGTCTCCATGTGTTTTGTGGTGTGTAGGTCTGTGACTGTCTCCATGTGCTGTGGTGTGTAGGTCTGTGACTGTCTCCATGTGTTGTGTGTAGGTCTGTGACTGTCTCCATGTGTAGTGGTGTGTAGGTCTGTGACTGTCTACATGTGTTGTGTGGTGTGTAGGTCTGTGTCTGTCTCTCTCCATGTGTTGTATGGTGTGTAGGTCTGTGACTGTCTCCATGTGTTGTGGTGTGTAGGTCTGTGACTGTCTCCATGTGTTGTGGTGTGTAGGTCTGTAACTGTCTACATGTGCTGTGTGGTGTGTAGGTCTGTGTCTGTCTCTCTTCATGTGTTGTGTGGTGCGTAGGTCTGTGACTGTCTCCATGTGTTGTGGTGTGTAGGTCTGTGACTGTCTGTCTCCATGTGGTGTGTAGGTCTGTGACTGTCTGTCTCCATGTGTTGTGTGGTGTGTAGGTCTGTGATTGTCTCCATGTGCTGTGTGATGTGTAGGCCCCAAGCTAAAAGACACACTTTTGTATTATCCCTCCAGGTTTACTGGAGGTCCTACAGACTTTATCCCTCCAGGTTTACTGGAGGTCCTACAGACTTTATCTGTCTGTGTGTCTGTCTGTCTGTCCCGACTCCACGGCTTATATCTCAAAAACTACTGGACGGATTTCCTTGACATTTTGCACACTAACTGGAAGTTAGGTCCGATTGAATGTATCAAATTTTCAGAATCGAGGCTTGAAGAGAAAGTGGTTTTTTAAGGTCGTACACTCCAGAGCGCCTCCCCAAATACGCGGTTCATGGAATGGCGAAATTGCGTAATGTTTGACGTCATTAATAACGTTACGTCATTTGCAAGTAGAATTTTGAGGATAATGGATTTCGTACACTCGGAAGCACCTCCCTCGATAGTCAATAGATGTAAGAGCCTAATCGAGTCAAACTCTTTTCCTACGTTCACAAAACAACATTTGGCTTCTTTGTATGATGAACGTCTACCAGCAGACGCAAAAAAGCGATACTACGCTGTGTTGGCGTCAAATTCATTCCATTTGTGAAACCGGTAAAGTATATGTACCATCTAGATCGTTGCCTTCGCTGGTTAAAAGCCTGGAATCGCCCAGCGAACTAACTGAATGTCGACACAATCACGCGGCACTGTTGTACATTTGCAGTCAACGTAAGATCTCGTACGACGATTTGATTCAAGGCCTAGTGCTAATTGTTTTGATGGTCTGGTCTCAGTGTCACAAAAATATGATGATTTAATCAATCCCTGATTTAAAAAATAAGTACGTTGCCCTATATTGATCGACATTCTGAGTGAAATAGATCTTTGAACGAGAACGAGACCGCCGAGTGAAGAACATGTCGCGATATATTACATGGTCATCGGTATGTCACGTGACTGTAAGGAAGAGATTTCAAACACCGAGTATTCTGTTCGATCAGACAGAGTACTCCGAGTACTCTGTCCGGAAATGTTGGGGACAACGACCATTTCAGCGTAATGACATCGAGTCAAACAGAGTTATCTTTCCTACTTCAGCAAAACGCTTCGATATATGTTGAACCTCTACCAGCAGACGCCAAAATGCGATACTACGAGAAGAATATTGACGTTGATGGGTTAGATCCGTATGAAATACCAAACAGTTCATGCTATCATCCATTTTTCTACAATTTACAGTGCAAAATACGAACCACGGGGGTTTATGAAAAGGTCGTTATAAATGCTTCACATACATACAAGTTTTCAATGGCACAGTTGGTAGAGCATTGGGCTCTTGGTCATACATGACCAGGTTCGATTCTGCGCTGAAACTTTTTTTCCCTCTCTTTTTTCGAGGGGTCGTGGGTTCGAACCCGACCTGGTTTTTTGTGTTTGTGTGTGTGTGCGTTTTTTCCTCCTCTTTTCTCGAGAGGCTGCGGGTTCGAACCCGATTTTCTTTTTTTTCTCCAAAACCTGGAGGTTCAGCGCCAGCGGTTTTTATTGTCCAAATGTGAACACTGGTTGGTAAAATTGTGCCGTGTTTTAATGGTGGGTGCTGTGATCCGATGGTGTGTACCATATTCTAATGGTGTGTACCATATTCTAATGGTGTGTACCATGTTCTAATGGTGTGTACCATATTCTAATGGTGTGTACCATATTCTAATGGTGTGTACCATATTCTAATAGTGTGTACCATGTTCTAATGGTGTGTACCATATTCTAATGGTGGGTGCTGCGTTCTGAAAGCTAGTGCTGTGTTCTGATGGTGTGTGCTGCGTTCTGATGATGTGTACCATAATGATACTCTAATGGTGTGTGCTGTGTTGTGTTCTAATGGTGTGTACCGTATTCTAATGGTGTGTACCGTATTCTAATGGTGTGTACCGTATTCTAATGGTGTGTACCGTATTCTAATGGTGTGTACCGTATTCTAATGGTGTGTACCGTATTCTAATGGTGTGTGCTGTGTTGTTCTAATGGTGTGTGCTGTGTTGTGTTCTAATGGTGTGTACCGTATTCTAATGGTGTGTACCGTATTCTAATGGTGTGTGCTGTGTTGTTCTAATGGTGTGTACCATATTCTAATGGTGTGTACCGTATTCTAATGGTGTGTACTGTATTCTAATGGTTTGTACCATATTCTAATGGTGTGTACCATATTCTAATGGTGTGTACTGTATTCTAATGGTGGGTGCAGTGAATGCATGTATCTTCCCTACAAGGTAGTAAGCCTGTGGAGGTGACAGAGGACTAGAAACAAGGAAATCAGAGATATAATTCTTCAACCAGATGGGAAAAAGGATGCTAGAGAAGACTGAAGCAGGATAGAGATGCGAATTGACAGAAGTATCCACACACTTGTTGATGATATAAACAATCAAGGGGGGGGGGGGGGGGGGGGGGGGGGGGGATTTTGATCACCACAGAAAGACAGTAAAGAGAAAAACTATTGTTGCTTCTAATGATATTCATACAAAACACATTTTGTCAGACCTTATCTACATGTATTTAACATCACCTGCTCAACAAAATTTTCTTCTGCTTCAAAGTGCTTTTAAAAATTCAACAGCAATATGGTTCTTAAGTGACGAACCAGCAAATTCAAATGTCTTTCCAGCATAGGCTACACTTTAAATCAAGGCAGAAACAAGAAGGGCAAAGCCCATACGACTCACATGCTTGACCTTTATATGAACTTGACCTTCAGGTGACCTTCAAGGTCAAGGTCAAACAACTAAACCTACCAATGACATCATACACGAAGAAATGCTTTACACATTTTCCCTACCAAAATACATGTGACCTTGACCCAAGGTCAAGGTCATCCAAGGTCATGCAACACAAAGCTGTTAATTCAAGACATAGGAAGCACAATGGTGCTTATTGGCACTTTCTACCATGAGATATAGTCACTTTTAGTGGTTCACTACCCCATTTTGGTCACATTTCATAAGGGTCAAAGTGACCTTGACCTTGATGATATGTGACCAAATGTGTCTCATGATGAAAGTATAACATGTGCCCCACATAATTATTAAGTTTGAAACAGTTATCTTCCATAGTTCAGGGTCAAGGTCACTTCAAAATATGTATACAATCCAACTTTGAAGAGCTACTGTGACCTTGACCTTGAAGCAAGGTCAACCAAACTGGTATCAAAAGATAGGGCTTGCTTTGACCTATATACCACTTGTAGCTAAGGTCGCCATTCTCAATAACGTGGGAGAAAATTGGGAAAATGTGAAAAATGACTGTTTTTGAGACCACATTTATGGCTCCTGTGACCTTGACCTTGAAGCAAGGTCAAGTCACTATGTATATTTTTTGAGGCCTTGTCATCATACACCATCATGCCACATTTGGTGTTGATAGACTTAATAGTCTCCGAGAAAAATCCAACGTTTAAGTTTTTTACGGACGCCCGCCCGCCCGGACGGACGGACGACACGGCTCAGTACATACTCACTTTTGCTTCGCATGTGAGTCAAAAAGGCCTCAAACAATCCCACAAAGAGGATGTAGTAGAACACAACCAGCAACACATAGAGAAGTTATAGAATTAAAGAGAGAGAGAGAGAGAGAGAGAGAGAGAGAGAGAGAGAGAGAGAGAGAGAGAGAGAGAGAGAGAGAGAGAGACAGACAGACAGACAGACAGTGATTCAAACTTTGTCAATGAGAGAAAGGTACAGCTCAATTTGAAATTCTGCAATTTATTCAAAATGCAAGAGGCCCAATCTGTACTAAGCTGGGAAACTTCTGTCCTGAACTGGAACAATTCTCCTGCAACGGCATGCACGCTGTATCTTCTAACCAGCCACCAATGCACCAAGAGACCAACTGTGGCTGAGCTGCCTAGGAGGACTAGCGCATAAGAGCAGCACTGAATCCTGCTACAACTTTTGCTGGCAACCTCTGCCCCTCTCTTGCTTGCCACCCTGTGGGCTGTGCATGCAGTCTGGCAGCAAAGCAGGCAATGATGGGCTGGTGAGAGACCACTAGCCAGTCAATCAACTAAAAGGTAAAATGTGAGTATGTCCTCTAGGGAAGACTGCATGCACACAAGTATTGGCCTTAACTAACTTATCTCTCTCTCTATAGAATTTCAACAGTAAAAGGGACATACACTAGTGGCCTCTGTTTTTGACAAATGATGAATCAGGGCCCTGTGGATTTCCAGAGAACCTACATGTAACAGCTATGGCTTCCAGCAGATCTCCTTCATAGGCCCTAGAATTGCCTGCAAAGGATGACAGGTCACAGAATAAAATCTCAGAGCTTTTCTGTACAAGTCAGTGAGAACATGCACCCATGAAACCATCACCCACACCATGCACACACACAAGACATATGGTTGCAACACAAAGTAAATCATTCAAGCGACACCTGCATTGTAGTGGCCACACAGCAACCCCCTATGGTGAGGCACGTGTGAGCTTCACTGCAAGAGTTAACAAGAAGGGCAAAGCCCACACAACTCACATGCTGAGAGGATGTGAAAAATGGCTGTTTTTTAGACAACAATTACGGCCCCTGCGACCTTGATCTTGAAGCAAGGTCAAGTCACCATGTATGTTTTTTGACGCCTTGTCATCATGCACCATCATGCCAAATTGAGTGTTGATAGACTTAATAGTCTCCGAGAAAAATCCAACGTTAAAGTTTTTTACGGACGCCCGGACGGACGACACTGGTGACCTAGTATGAAAGTATAACATGTGTACTACAATGTTATGAAGTTTGGAAGAGTTATCTTCCATAGTTCAGGGTCAAGGTCACTTCAAAATATGTATACAATCCAACTTTAAAGAGCTCCTGTGACCTTGACCTTGAAGCAAGGTCAATCAAACTGGTATCAAAAGATAGGGATTACTTTGCCCTACATACCATATATAGGTCAGGTATCCAATCTCAAAAACTTCAGAGAAAATTGGGAAAATGTGAAAAATGGCTGTTTTTTTAGACATTTACGGCCTCTGCGACCTTGACCTTGAAGTAAGGTCAAGTCACTATGTATGTTTTTTGACGCCTTGTCATCATACACCATCATGCCAAATTGGGTGTTGATAGACTTAATAGTCCGAGAAAAATCCAACGTTAAAGTTTTTTACGGACGACAGGACGCCCGGACGGACGACATGGGTGAGTACATAGACTCACTTTTGCTTCGCATGTGAGTCAAAAATGCCTCCACCAAAAGGCAGTTGCACCCATGTGTACATTTTCACAACTAAGACTGCAGATGAATGAACATTATGAACATTTTTATTTTGATAACATTACAAGTTCACCAAACCTGTAAGCATCCTCCTTGTGAGTGATAGAAAATAAAACCCCATGAGATATGTTCAGATGTCAGGATCAAACACACAAATTGAATCAGATCAATGGCATTCTATTAGTTGCCCCAAATTTTCAAAGTCCCAACAAAAGTTCCCAACACAATTACACTGACCAAGGGTTCCAAACAACTCCAAGCAAACATCTTGAGGCACAGGTTGCACCACGCAGAAGTCTCCATCCACGACTAGCAACTTCCATCGCCTTAGTCAGTGCCACATGATCATGGGAAGTCCTACATCCAAATTCTATCCTTTACCACAGAATTAAAACTGCTGGGCTGTACGACCTGGCAAGAAAAGAGACCTGGGAACAGCAGTGATTAATCAAACAAGAAGCATCACCCCCTAGATGAGATGAGACCTATGCTACAAGACAGATAAAGACAGAGTCTGAGCCAATGGGACCAGGTGGGCAAGTCCACTTTGCCACAGGGGGTGTGGGGGTGGAGGAGGGGGCCAGGGTGTGCATAGCCAGGGGTCAGCCACACAGAGGCTCCTGTCCAACTGACCGCTGGCCTTAGTGCCAGTGGCACCAAAAAGGTCCGAGTCTTTCTTTCTCCGCAAATGCTCAGTCACAAAGGCGCACAGGTGCAACCCTGGTTGCGGAGCATGCACAGCTTGTCTGGAGGCAGACTAGTCGCCTCTTGCTCACTTGAGACACCTCTCAAAGTATGTGGATCCTATATGGCCACCTCGCATGGACTTGGCAACGTTCTGCTCAAAAAGCCTCCGGTTTGTCTGCAGAACCTCCGCAGCCTCCTTGTTCAGAGGATCCTCAGGATTTGGCTCCTGCAAGGATCACAGCGTGTGTCTGAGTCAATGGCATCACATCTTGATCAACACTCAATGCACACAGAAACAAGCCATGGGAAACACAATCAATCAACCTTCAACAGCCAAATAAATCATTTAGCAACAACACAGTACACAATTTTTAATGTAGGTCTACATCAAATTGAGAATACTTGCTTCGTATGACACATGCAGATATAAAGATCATTGCACAGCAACATCCAAGATGCCATCTTCAAGACACCTCCTAAATGAGTCTGTAGAGACTGTTTCTCACTTTCCACACACAATTAGTCTGCAGGCAAATGACATGCATCCAGAGGCAGGGAAGAGGATGAAGTTGGTAAGTGTTTGTGTGTGTGTGTGTATGTGTGTGTGTTTGTATGTGTCTATGTATGCGTGTGTATGTGTGCATGTGTGTGTCTGTGTGTGAGCAAAGAACGTAAGTACACAAAGAACGATCATAACGCACGTCTGTGCGAAACGGCAGCGCCCCCAAGCGGCTGTGGTGGTGCTGCAGTAAACATATTGAGTAATGCTGAGTTATTTAATTGTATTTTACAGTAAAATTGCTTACAAGAACCCTTCACCTTACCAGGCATAGTTACTGTGTTAACAGTAGTGGTGGTTTGTACAGCAGAAATGCCAGAATCAAGGATTGCCAGCGAAAAGCGAAGCTTTACAGTTGATGGGACACTGTACAGTTGAGACTCGGTCTACGGCGGATCTACGTGTGTGTGTGATGACTGTCAGTGGGGCAGACTACAAGACAATGTTGCACTCTACTCTTGTTGTGCAGGGGTTCTCCTGGCTTGCGCTGGGAAATCGAAGTGACAAACACTGGTGGTCATTTTCGATTAACTTTATTCACGCACTGATCGCTACACAGTGGTGAAAATCAGCCAACAGTATCGTCGCCGTACTCGCTTCACTCTATGCAGTGTCGCAGAGGACTCGCTCCTTACCAAAGTTAAGCTCTCACCTTAACTCTGTCGCATCTGCTGCTTGTGTCTGACTCGTGTCTGTCTCTCTCTCGCTTTGTCGCTCTTTTTATACCTAACCCTAGATTTCCAGATCTTTTGTGAACGAAGCTGCTCGAATAGTCTCTGGTGTCAAGCTCTAAATCGACTGGCATCACGTGACCTGGTGACCGAATTATCAGAGCGACTGCTAAACACAGGATAGCCTGAGCAAAGAACAACAAACCAAAGGAACGATAAATTTGACAATAATTATGAATATGCAAAGCAGTGTAAAAATTTCTTAAGTTCCCTTTTATTCAATCGACAACCAATGCTCTTTAGCTCACTAATCACTATTCAATGGGGGAAATTAATTTCTGAATAAAATTTAGCATTCTGGCATGCTGCAATAGTCTGGTTTTATGATTCAGTCACCAACAGCACAAACTTGAATATCATCAAAAGGTCTGATGGTTGTGTGAATTAAAAAAAAAGAAAACAAACAGTAGAATTTGACTGTTTTCATTCACCAATTCCGTGTGAATTGTAAGCTCTATATCACAATGTAGACGGGGAAAAAAGGTGCATAAATACCAGCTTTATTGCAGGGATTCATTTTGCTACAAATTACACAGTAAAATTGTTAACAAATGTGCTCGGGATTAATGAGAAACAAGCCGATACATTCGCGCAACATCGTCTGTATTTACATGGTGCACTGTGGTCTGTTTACCTCCCCTTGATCTGCTCGACACCACAGCCGCTTGAGGGCGCTGCTTTTCAAGCGTCATCACTTTTCGTATAGGGAAAGCCTTGGATGCGCCTTCTTTGTGTAACTTACGTTCTTTGGTGTGAGTTTTGTGTGAATGCGTGTGTGTGTGAATGTGTGTGTTTGTGTGTATGTGTCTATGTATGTGTATGTGTCTGTGCATGGGTGTTTCTGTGTGTGTGTGTGAGTTTGTGTGTGTGTATGTGTTTACGTGTGTGTATATGCGCATGTGCATGAATGTGTGTGTGTGTGTTTGTGTATGCGTGCATGTGTGTTTGTGAGTGTGTGTGTTTGTGTGTGTTTGTGTGTGCATATGTGTGCATGTGTGTGTGTGTTTGTGTGTGCATATGCGTGTGTGTGTGTGTGTGTGTGCACACGCGCCACTCGCGTGCAGATGTGCATATGTAGGAGGTGGGAATGGAGGGGGTGTACATCTTGAAAAATCAACATGATCCCATAAACATTCAAACAGGACAGCCATGACTGGTCATTTAAATGATGTAGAGAACCACATAAGTCAATAAGTGTTTGCAATACTGGGGGGACAGTGGCCTGAAAGACAGCCAAAGAGTGCTTACCAGAAACAGGTATTGTAAACCATAAACTATTGAGTTCACTGTGAGCACAGGTTTCCAGTCTTCTCTGAAACATCAAAATCAAACATCCTTTGAAATACACAGACAGATATGCTATGCATTAAATTACACATATTATTATTTAAACTTTTTCAGAATCAGAGAGAAATTGCTGCTTCCCACCAAATTATCTGAGCATCCTTTACATAGACTGTGGTCTGTTTAATCATTTCCGTTACAAGCAAGACAAGGTATTTTTTTGCCTTTCTCTGTCAAAAACATTTCTTCATATTTCACAATGCATGACAAACACATGGTCCACACCGCAGTGCGACATCCATGCAAACTTGCAAGACAAAAGCACCACAGCAGCTGGGAGCCTCTCACCTCAAGATGTTGAGACACACATTGCCTTCCAGGTCAATGTTTGGATGATAGACTTTTGTTTCACACTTAACCTTCGGGGCGTCGTGGGGGTAACCCTGTCCCACCTTGAAGTTGAAGACAAAGCGGCCTCCTCTGTAGAATCCCTGAAACAACACCCATAGACTGAATCTTCCATCCAATTACTAATGAGATCAGAATCCATGCAATCAGAGACGCATGAACCCTTTCCTAATGGGACACACACTCACTCACACACACACACACACACACACTCACACACAACACAAACACAACACACACCATACACACACACACACACACACACACAACAAACACACATATACTCACGCACACAAACTTACACATACCTACATAAACACACACACACAATACACAACATTCAATCATGAGGGGGGGGGGGGGGGGGTGTCTGGGGGCTGATGAGGCCAATCCTTGTATGGAAAGCTCTTGGGCAGTGGGGACAGGAGATGGTGGCTGGCAGTTCTGGCTTTCTGGCTCCGGCTGTCCTGACCAGCCTCTTCTGCTCAGCTGCAGCAGTCCTACTTGCCTCACATGTCAGGGAGCCCTGGTAGACACAGGAGTGCCAGCAAGATCTGTCTTGAGCAGTCTGCTCCCTTGTGTCATGGTTAATATTGAAGGCTTTCAAAGAGGACAAGGTTGCCTTTCAAGCTCTTCCTTTGAACTCCCTGGGAGCGTTTGCCCTGTTCTGTTGTAGCTCACTGTGGAAGAACCTATTTGGCAACCGGTGGTCTCACATGTGAGCAACATGGCCAGCCCATCTCAGTTGTGTCTGCATTAAGATGGTCTGGATGCTGGGAAGACCTGCATGGGCGAGAACTTCGGTGTCTGGAATCCTGTCTTGCCACTTGATGGCCAGAAGTCTTCTGAGGCAGGTGGTGTGGAGATGGTTCAGCTTATTGGTGTGGTGCTGGTATAGTGTCCACGTTTTGCATGCGTATAGCAGTGAGGGCAGGATAATTGCTTGGTAGACCTTCAGCTTTGTCTGGAGTCTGATGCTCCTCCTGTTCCAGACACTGGCATACAGTCGGCCAAAGGCTGCACTGGCTTTTGCCATTCTCATGTCAATTTCATCATTGATGAGAGTGCTGTGAGACAGTGTGCTACTGAGATAGGTGAACTTGTCTACTGCACTCAGTCTCTGGTCATTCACAGTG
Source organism: Theodoxus fluviatilis (assembly GCA_034096865.1). Classification (NCBI taxonomy): domain Eukaryota; kingdom Metazoa; phylum Mollusca; class Gastropoda; order Cycloneritida; family Neritidae; genus Theodoxus; species Theodoxus fluviatilis. The sequence goes on along the minus strand of JAWQFJ010001473.1, from coordinate 30,138 downwards.
ATTTTGGGTTGAACATTTGGTTTTCCTAGGGCTGGGTGGTACATCACCTCCGTCTTCTTTGTGCTGATGGTAAGGCCGAAGCTGTGACAGGCTTTAGCTAACCTGTCAACACTGAAACACACCCACAATCACACACACATAACACCCCCCCAAAAAAAAACACACAAAAAAACAAAAAGGGCGGGGCCCACACGACTCATATGCTGAGAGGATGTGAAAAATGGTTGTTTTTTAAACATTTACGGCCCCTGCGACCTTGACCTTGAAGCAAGGTCAAGTCATTATGTATGTTTTTTGACGCCTTGTCATCATACACCATCATGCCAAATTGGGTGTTGATAGACTTAATAGTCTCCGAGAAAAATCCAACGTTAAATTTTTTCTTAACGGACGACAAGACGCCCGGACGGACAACACGGGTGACCTAGTATGAAAGTATAACATGTGTACTACAATATTATGAAGTTTGGAAGAGTTATCTTCCATAGTTCAGGGTCAAGGTCACTTCAAAATATATATATACAATCCAACTTTAAAGAGCTCCTGTGACCTTGACCTTGAAGCAAGTTCAATCAAACTGGTATCAAAAGATAGGGATTACTTTGCCCTATATACCATATATAGGTCAGGTATCCAATCTCCAAAACTTCAGAGAAAATTGGGAAAATGTGAAAAATGGCCGTTTTTTAGACAACATTTATGGCCCCTGCCACCTTGACCTTGAAGCAAGGTCAAGTCACTATGTATGTTTTTTGACGCCTTGTCATCATACACCATCATGCCAAATTGGGTGTTGATAGACTTAATAGTCTCCGAGAAAAATCCAACGTTAAAGTATTTTACGGACGCCCGGACGGACGAGTACATAGACTCACTTTTGCTTCGCATGTGAGTAAAAAAACCACACACACAAACACACACACACATCCACCCCCCCCCCCAAATACACACACAAAATACACACACACAAAACACACACATACACACACACACCACGCAACACACATGAAAACACACACACACACACACCACACACACCCAAAACACACATGCACAAAACACACACACACACAACATCACACCACACCACACTAAACACACACACACAAACAACACAAACAACACACACACAAACACAAATACACACACACACACACAAAACACAACACACACACATTCAGCCATGCAGTCTGCAGTGTCAAGAGACATATATGATATTCTCTCAAACAGACGCAATGCAGAAGTTGTGCTTGCTGAAGATGAACTTGCAAATGTAGGAGCCGAAATCCAAGGACCTCAGAGATTTTGTTGCAATGGTCTCTTACCCACAGACGAAGAAAACTGCAGCAACGGTGATTCCACCGACTTTGACAGCCTTGGCACTAGGATGTAGGACTGTGCAGAGTGACTGCCTCAGTCCAATGGACATTGAAAATCACAAGGTTAGTGATGATTCTTCCAACTGAGACAGACCTGGCAACTAGAATCATGTTGGGTGAGGAAGTCAATCTATGGATGGTGCAAGTTGCATTGGTGGTGATGATTCTACCAACTATGACAGACCTGGCTACAAAGTGTTCTGTTGACTACAAAGGTGGGCTAGTGAATGTTTCTATTCCATTTGGTTCTTTGAATGGAGGGGTAGGCTGGGGGCGGGGTGTGCATCTTTTCGATGTGAAGACAGTCTTTTGTAGATCTCAGCACAGTCAAATACACATGGACTGTCATCCAATCAGCAACGTTAGTGACACAGCCAGCATTCACTGTGGCAGATGACAGTCACCACATAAATGCTGCCATACCTCATCGGGACAGATGGTGAGCTTGAAGTTCAGGAGATCATCGGGGTCAGGGAACTCCACTTGGCATGTCTTGGGAAGATTGAGCTCATTGATGTCTGTAAGAAACAGGAATTCCAGTGATCAATCCATCAGTGATACCTACAGATTGTTCTATTACTCTTCTTTCTTCAGTCCCACATCAAATTCCAATGATTCCCGTCTTCATTTACAACGCTTGAGTGTTCTACTCATTTTAACTACATCAATTTCAAAGACTCTGTCATCAGTAATAATACTAGAATGTTCTACTCATCTACAGTCAAATGTTGGCTGTAATCAGTAGCGCTAGAATCTTCTTCTCATGTTCTGCTATACATTGGATTTCAAAGACTTCGTCATCAGTAACACTAGAAATTGTAGAATGTTCTACTCATTTTCAATTACGTTAATGTCAAAGATTCTCTTAGCAGTAATAACAATTGAGTGTTCTAGACTTCTACTCATTTTCGGTCGCACATTGGATTCCAAAGCCCCTATCATCAGTGACAACACTAGAATGTTCTACTCATTTTCAGTCACTTGTTGGATTTCAAAGACCCTGTTATCAGTAACACTAGAATGTTCTACTCATTGTCAATTACATTAATTTCAGACTCTGTCATCAGTGTAAACAGGAGAAGACAACACGGACAATGGTAGCTCAGCTGGTAGAGCATTTCAGGCACTAACCGAAAGGTCACAGGTTCAGTCCCCACCTGTGGTATTACATTTTTCCATATGTCCCACACAGGGCTTCGGCTCTGTATGTTAAACATGTTAAACTAGAATGTTCTACTCATTTTCAGTCTAAGTTGGATTTCAAAGACCAAGTTACCAGGAACACTAGAATGCTTTACTCATTTTCAGACACATGCTGGATTCCAAAGACCCTGTCATTAGTTACAACACTAGAATATTCTAGTCATTTTCAGTAAAAAGTTGGATTTCAAAGACCCTGTCATCAGTAACAACACTATAATGTTCTTCTCATTTTCAGGCACAACTTGGATTTTGATGACCCTGTCATCAGTAACCATACTAGAATGTTCTCATTTTTAGTCATACAAAGAACAGACCATTATCATGATTATGATTCCACACAAACATGTCCTGAGGAAATATGTGATATATGGTTTGAAGAGGAGGTGACAGTAACAAAATTGTTGGACATTTACACATGTGTATACTTGTTTTTGAAATGCCTTAACAATTACTCCACTTGCTTTCTATTCTATTCTAATCAACACTGAACAACCAAATTTCAGCAGACTACTATCATTACTACTGCTACCACAGTTGGTGCTATTGCATGCTCTACTGGAAGTGGAAGTGGTGGTATGAGGAAAAAGAGGAGCTGGAAGAACAGAAGGAGCAGCAGTAGGAAGAGGCAAGCAGTATGATGAGCAATAGTGAATGATGTATACATAGTTGTTACAGTTAGGGTGACCACAGCAAATGTAATAGTTGTGGTGGTAGAGAAGGTAGTGGTGGGTAGTATGGGGTAGAAGCTGAAGTAGCTACAGCAATTTTTATTGAAAGACAGTTGTCAAAAATGTTTCATCACGGGGGGCTGCTGAGGTAATGAATATGATGTGCCAACTGCCAGGGATGGTGGCCACATACATCAAGGCAGTCACAGAGAAAACAACCATTCTGCAACTGTACATTCCTATGTCTTGCTTCCCTTGCCATTGGATTTGTAGCCAAGCTTTAACATACAGGGCTAATCCGCACCGTCTTTAGCAGTGGAAACTTCCCATTATCTCAAGGACTTGAAGGAACTGGATTTTATTTCCCATCTGGTTCTCTTCTTCCATCGTTCTTTCGGTTTCAAAAGGGTGAATACTAGATGACCAGAAGGGATCTCTATATCGGACATGTTTAGGAATAAGCAAGCAACGGGTTCAATGGGATGCTTCTACTTTTTAAGTAAACCCCTGGCTAGACGTGACTAGTTTTGTGTGCGGAGTGATGGGTTAAAAAAAGCTCGCATTATGATTCGTCATGCAAACCCATTTAAAACAATTCCAGTTTGAAATACTTTAATAAATCAAAGAAACGCCAATAACTAAGTCAATAGAATTAGTTATATCTTGATCGTCGTTGGTTTTCTTCGAAATATTTATCTAGAAACAGTACGTCAAATTACAATGCAGTTTAGTCATTCATGTATCCACAAAACGAAGCGAAATGTTATTTTTCTGTACCTTTCTGTATTCGTAACTGTGCCGCAGATGCTTTCTTTCCTCTCTCCGACACTGTGGCTCCATCTCCTTCTTTCTTTTGTTGCTTCAAGGAAAATAACCTGATCATTATTTAGGAGTAAAGTTGGTATTCGGGTGGAGGAAAGAGAGCTTCCGAGATATTCTCAGTGATCACGGATTTCTACACAGGACACACAGAGTCACCGTTACATAAAGCTACCCTTCTTTTACATTTTCGAATAATTTGGAGCTGTGCTGCCAGCAGTACAAGCTTTTTGCAATTAAACTACGAATTTGAGACGACAGTTGGGAGTTGTGCATACTGATACGAAAATTAGATGTTATGACTTTACATGTTGGAAGATGATTGCATTACTCGTCCTCGCGTGGAGCTCTCACTCTCAGTATGAAAGCAACGGTAGGTCACCACCTGTGATAGTATGATTTGGCACTCTTTGAGCAGTGATGTGACTAAAAGTGGACAATAGGTACTCTTGAAGGATCCCCACTTTGTCCCCACGTTAGTTTCTTAGGTTCGTTTATTGTGTTGTTATTTCTTCAGTCTGTTTTGATTATTAGTATATATATTACAATATTAGTTCCCTGCTTGTTGGCCTTGCGAAAACGTAGCACCCACTACACTAGGCACTTCTGCACTAGCAATCTGTCACTATCACAGTATCAGCTCACGACCATAAAAGTGACATTGTGAATGGTGATGTGAGGATACGCGCTGTCATTGAGGATATCAAAAACTGCCGGATTCACTTTCTGAGGGTTTACTTCCAGAAAACACCCATTACTTTGTTACTTTGTAGAAATTCAAATTGGGACAATGCTCGTTAACATGTTTTCCGAAAGTTCTGGCACTGCACTAGCTGTCTGAGTATCTTGTTGTGGGATGTGTTGTGTGTGGTTGCTTGTATCCCTTTCTCTGCTCTGATTGAATTCATCGGGAAAATGTCACCCTAATTTTGACGCCATCTCGAATTACGAAAATACTGGCAATGATCTTAGAATGGGAAGTTTGTCCATAGCGTAGGTAAAACTGCACAGAGACAGACCATTCTCATTTATCTGCTCGACATGCTAGAATCGCCATAAATTGCGTAATTGAAATACTGATAAAAATGAAAATGAAAAAACATTGCGACGTATACGTATTCGAAACCCATAGACCTATCTGTCGTTATTGCAGAGTTGAGGCGAGTTTGTTGGGTCGAGCAATGTCGTGAGACACGTCAGCCACGGCACTGAAGCACGTGCAACTTCGACCATTGGTCTTTAAAAACGTCGCCTGATATTTATTGAGCTATATATAGATCTTTGGAATGGGTGCTCAGAGTGCCGCTGACCGCGACTTTGGATGGTGATTCATCATTTGAATTGAATAGCTGCATGTCTGTCAGTTCGTATTGTTTAGGGCTTGGTTTCCTGTCTGAAGTAAGAAGTACCACACCCTGTCCTGCCACAAATATGTTATGGTTTCAGACAGTTTCAATAAGTTGCTACTCCAGTGGCTTAAAATGTGCTAGACTTTTTTTGGCATGTAATGATGTACATGTACAGAATGTTTATGCATTTCCTGTAAGTTACTAGGTGCTAGAACTACCACACCCTGTTGCTTTCAGCTGGTATTTTCCTTTTGCTGCAACAGTCTTATGTTAGACTACTGGGTGATGTCATAATCACTGGAGTTGCATCCTGTTATGTTGAGTTCCTGGAGGAATTCTTCCTTTCCAAGAAATGGCTGTTAGGTTTTAAACCATTCTCAGTTAAAAGCAGATTTCTGGGAAACTGAATGGGGTGATCTAGTGAAATGAAAGTTCACTGTTGTTGGGAGCTGTTGAAAAGTTTGAAGTTAGGTAGATTTTGTACATCAATTATAGATTTAAAGTGCATGAGTCATAGACAGACTGGTTGCCAGATGTTACTGTGATATGATACAAATGTAATTTTAGATCTCATCGCCACAGATGAGACAGTAACTTGAATCTGACTTTCAGCTTGCTACTGACAGAGAAGTTGTCATCAGCCTGGTATGTGGGAACTGCATTCCGTTTAGAATTGCTGTTGATTTAATGCCTTCCTATTTCATTGTTTTTATTTTGTGTCAGTTGTATATGGATCCACCAAGGGATGCATTATTTAATGCTGGTCATTATTTCTCTTCAATTTTTCTACCTGTTGCTCTTTTGCCTGCCAGGGCCGGACCAAATGAGTTGTGGGGGGGGGGGGTTCCTTTTTGGTTGGGGGGGACAAATCAGCGAAGTGGCGAAGCCACGAGCGCGCGCCTGCTAAGCAGGCGCGCAAACTAGGGGGGTCCGGGGGCATGCCCACCCCGGAAAATTTTTGAAAAACAGTTAAAATCTGTGCAATCTGGTGCATTCTGGGCCTTGTTTTGAGGGGTAAGAGCAGCATTGTTTTTGGAGACACACACAAAAAATATATTAAAAAAAAACTCAAACCAAGGTACATGCTTTTTCTAGGGGGGGGGTTCCGGAACCCCTGGAACCCCCCCCCCCCCCCTGGGTCCGGCCCTGCCTGCCCCTCCGTCCCCCTGTGGGTTCGAGGTAAGAATTGACCCACCGTGTCTCCCTACGCGATTCGTAGGAGGCGAATAACTGGGGACACCGTGACTGGATTACGTTTACTTTAGTCTAGTGATTTTCATGCTTAATGACCTTAAATAGCCTGCAAAGGCTGATAGGCCTTAAAACACTATCCATCCATCCATCTATCCTGCCCCTCCTGCTCTTTCTCTTACTGCTCCTCCAATTCCTCTGCTTCTCTGTCTCCTGCTCCTCTGTCTCCTGCTCCTCTGTCTCCTGCTCCTCTGTCTCCTGCTTCTCTGTCTCCTGGTTATGTCTCCTGCTCCTCTGTCTCCTGCTCCTCTGTCTCCTGCTCCTCTGTCTCCTGCTTCTCTGTCTCCTGCTTCTCTGTCTCCTGCTTCTCTGTCTCCTGCTCCTCTGTCTCCTGCTCCTCTGTCTCCTGCTTCTGTCTCCTGCTCCTCTGTCTCCTGCTCCTCTGTCTCCTGCTCCTCTGTCTCCTGCTCCTCTGTCTCCTGCTTCTCTGTCTCCTGCTCCTCTGTCTCCTGCTTCTCTGTCTCCTGCTCCTCTGTCTCCTGCTCCTCTGTCTCCTGCTCCTCTGTCTCCTGCTTCTCTGTCTCCTGCTCCTCTGTCTCCTGCTCCTCTGTCTCCTGCTCCTCTGTCTCCTGCTCTCTGTCTCCTGCTTCTGTCTCCCGCTTCTGTCTCCTGCTCCTCTGTCTCCTGCTCCTCTGTCTCCTGCTCCTCTGTCTCCTGCTCCTCTGTCTCCTGCTCCTCTGTCTCCTGCTCTCTGTCTCCTGCTCTCTGTCTCCTGCTCTCTGTCTCCTGCTCTCTGTCTCCTGCTCCTCTGTCTCCTGCTCCTCTGTCTCCTGCTCCTCTGTCTCCTGCTTCTCTGTCTCCTGCTTCTCTGTCTCCTGCTCCTCTGTCTCCTGCTCCTCTGTCTCCTGCTCCTCTGTCTCCTGCTCCTCTGTCTCCTGCTCCTCCGATTCCTCTGCTCCTCTGTCTCCTGCTCCTCTGTCTCCTGCTCCTCTGTCTCCTGCTCCTCTGTCTCCTGCTCCTCTGTCTCCTGCTCCTCTGTCTCCTGCTCCTCTGTCTCCTGCTTCTCTGTCTCCTGCTTCTGTCTCCTGCTCCTCTGTCTCCTGCTCCTCTGTCTCCTGCTTCTGTCTCCTGCTCTCTGTCTCCTGCTCCTCTGTCTCCTGCTCCTCTGTCTCCTGCTCTCTGTCTCCTGCTCTCTGTCTCCTGCTCTCTGTCTCCTGCTCCTCTGTCTCCTGCTCCTCTGTCTCCTGCTCCTCTGTCTCCTGCTCCTCTGTCTCCTGCTCCTCTGTCTCCTGCTCCTCTGTCTCCTGCTCCTCTGTCTCCTGCTCCTCTGTCTCCTGCTCCTCTGTCTCCTGCTCTCTGTCTCCTGCTTCTCTGTCTCCTGCTTCTCTGTCTCCTGCTTCTGTCTCCTGCTTCTCTGTCTCCTGCTCCTCTGTCTCCTGCTTCTGTCTCCTGCTCCTCTGTCTCCTGCTCCTCTGTCTCCTGCTCCTCTGTCTCCTGCTCCTCTGTCTCCTGCTCTCTGTCTCCTGCTCCTCTGTCTCCTGCTCTCTGTCTCCTGCTCCTCTGTCTCCTGCTCCTCTGTCTCCTGCTCCTCTGTCTCCTGCTCCTCTGTCTCCTGCTTCTGTCTCCTGCTCCTCTGTCTCCTGCTCTCTGTCTCCTGCTCCTCTGTCTCCTGCCTCTCTGTCTCCTGCTCCTCTGTCTCCTGCTTCTCTGTCTCCTGGTTCTGTCTCCTGCTCCTCTGTCTCCTGCTCCTCTGTCTCCTGCTCCTCTGTCTCCTGCTCCTCTGTCTCCTGCCTCTCTGTCTCCTGCTCCTCTGTCTCCTGCTCCTCTGTCTCCTGCTCTCTGTCTCCTGCTCTCTGTCTCCTGCTCCTCTGTCTCCTGCTCCTCTGTCTCCTGCTCCTCTGTCTCCTGCTCCTCTGTCTCCTGCTCCTCTGTCTCCTGCTCCTCTGTCTCCTGCTCTCTGTCTCCTGCTTCTGTCTCCTGCTCCTCTGTCTCCTGCTCCTCTGTCTCCTGCTTCTGTCTCCTGCTCCTCTGTCTCCTGCTCCTCTGTCTCCTGCTTCTGTCTCCTGCTCCTCTGTCTCCTGCTTGGATCTCCTGCTCCTCTGTCTCCTGCTCCTCTGTCTCCTCCTCTGTCTCCTGCTCCTCTGTCTCCTGCTTCTCTGTCTCCTGCTTCTGTCTCCTGCTTCTCTGTCTCCTGCTTCTGTCTCCTGCTCCTCTGTCTCCTGGTTGGATCTCAGTCACCTGCTCCTCTGTCTCCTGCTTCTCTGTCTCCTGCTTCTGTCTCCTGCTTCTCTGTCTCCTGCTTCTGTCTCCTGCTCCTCTGTCTCCTGCTTCTCTGTCTCCTGCTTCTGTCTCCTGCTCCTCTGTCTCCTGCTTCTCTGTCTCCTGCTTCTGTCTCCTGCTCTGTCTCCGCTCTGTCTCCTGCTCTGTCTCCTGCTCTGTCTCCTGCTCTGTCTCCGCTCTGTCTCCTGCTGTCTCCGCTCTGTCTCCCGCTCTGTCTCCTGCTCTGTCTCCTGCTCTGTCTCCTGCTCCCCCGCTCTGTCTCCTGCTCTGTCTCCTGCTCTGTCTCCCTGCTGTCTCGTCTCCGCTCTGTCTCCTGCTCTGTCTCCGCTCTGTCTCCTGCTCTGTCTCCTGCTCTGTCTCCTGCTCTGTCTCCCGCTCCTCTGTCTCCTCGCTCTGTCTCCGCTCTGTCTCCTGCTCTGTCTCCTGCTCTGTCTCCTGCTCTGTCTCCTGCTCTGTCTCCTGCTCTGTCTCCTGCTCTGTCTCCTGCTCTGTCTCCCGCTCTGTCTCCTGCTCTGTCTCCTGCTCTGTCTCCTGCTCTGTCTCCCGCTCTGTCTCCGCTCTGTCTCCCGCTCTGTCTCCTGCTCTGTCTCCGCTCTGTCTCCTGCTCTGTCTCCGCTCTGTCTCCGCTCTGTCTCCCGCTCTGTCTCCTGCTCTGTCTCCGCTCTGTCTCCGCTCTGTCTCCGCTCTGTCTCCGCTCTGTCTTCCGCTCTCCCGCTCTGTCTCCTGCTCTGTCTCCCGCTCTGTCTCCTGCTCTGTCTTCCGCTCTGTCTCCCGCTCTGTCTCCTCTCGCTCCGCTCTGTCTCCTGCTCTGTCCCGCTCTGTCTCCTGCTCTGTCTCCTGCTCTGTCTCCTGCTCTGTCTCCCGCTCTGTCTCCTGCTCTGTCTCCTGCTCTGTCTCCGCTCTGTCTCCTGCTCTGTCTCCTGCTCTGTCTCCTGCTCTGTCTCCGCTCTGTCTCCTGCTCTGTCTCCTGCTCTGTCTCCTGCTCTGTCTCCGCTCTGTCTCCGCTCTGTCTCCTGCTCTGTCTCCGCTCTGTCTCCTGCTCTGTCTCCTGCTCTGTCTCCGCTCTGTCTCCTGCTCTGTCTCCGCTCTGTCTCCGCTCTGTCTCCTGCTCTGTCTTCCGCTCTGTCTCCTGCTCTGTCTCCCGCTCTGTCTCCTGCTCTGTCTCCGCTCTGTCTCCTGCTCTGTCTCCGCTCTGTCTCCGCTCTCCGCTCTGTCTCGCTCTGTCTTCCGCTCTGTCTCCTGCTCTGTC
>JAWQFJ010001473.1:7500-15000 GCA_034096865.1 Theodoxus fluviatilis | reverse complement strand
GCCCTCCGCGCTGTTTTTCTACCTGGCCTGGGACTCTAATTACGCTGGCAAGAGGGCTGGGAGCCGCCATCCACAGGCACGGCTGTTGTTCCAGGCACCGAGGGCGCCGAGACAAGACACCTTGAAGCCCGCAGTCAAAACACTGCGTGCCCTCTCTCGGCCAGCAAGAGCCAGCAAGAGCCGCGCTGAGGCTGAGGAAGAAGGACCATGTCTTCGCGTTGCCGTCCAGAGCACAAGTACTCGGGCCATCACTGAAGAGGCGGAGAGACAACAGAACAAACGTTCTCGTCTGTGCACAGTCGCCCATGGAATGTCGCTCTCTGACGAGGAATTTGTCGAGTTGTGTCAACAACAGCGACACGGGAAACATAATTAACGACGTATGCTAAGACGCCGGGCCCGGTTGCGTTGAGGATGCTAAAATTATGGCGAGGCGTTTTGCAGTTCTCCGTTGCAGCGCGATGAAAGTGAGAGGTGTGTTAGAATGGCGAGGAGGAGTGCATCTCTTGTCACGAGCTGTGAGATCCAGTGTTTGGTCTTTTTTTCTCTCGTAAAATCTGTTTTATTTGCGCGCAGAACACTTCCTCGTGTGTGTGTGTGTGTGTGTGTGTGTGTGTGTGTGTGTGTGTGTGTGTGTGTGTGTGTGCGCGCGCGCTCAAACGTGTGCGTATGTTTGTGTGTGCGTGTGCGTGTGTGTGCGTGCATATATGTGTGTGTGCGCGCGCACGCGCTCAAGCGTGTGTGTATGTTTGTGTGTGCGCGTGCGTGTGTGTGTGTGCATATGTGTGCGTGAGTGTGTGTATGTGTGTGTGAGCGAGAGCGCCCGCGCCCGCTCGCGTTTATGTGTATTTAAGGTGTGGGCATATGTGTTTGTGTCGTTTTATCCATGTGTATATCTACTTTTAACCATTTATGTACACTAGTGATGAATAAGATCCTTTGGATAAAAGTGTGTTTATTCGTGTGCGTAAGTTAGAAGGTATGTTTCTGCGTGCATGTATGTGCTTGGGTGTACCTGCTTGTGCGAGTGCGTTTGTGTGTGTTTTTGCGTGCGTGCATGTAGTACTTTTGCACGTGTTGGTCTTTTTAAAATTATATATCTTTGATTGTAAACGATTTTATGCAAAGGCCAGCCACCCAGCTAAATACATGCGAGCACAAATGTCAAGGAAACGATTGTGTGTATGGTTATTCCGCTGACTGTGCACTTTTCGGAGTTACGATCTGTTGTGTCGTCAAGTATACATACGCTGAGAGAGAAGTGCGTGCTGAGTACAGTCATGCTGACCTGGATATGCGTGTACGTTTCTCATCTGTGAGTTGCACAGCAAAGAAAATGCACATTGAAGTACCTTTCGTTATCTGCATGTTGGTTCCTTACAAAAGATAACTGCATGTTCTCTGCGCTGGATGTACATTTTAGAAATGTATGTTTCCCTTAGTTTGGCTGAAATGGTCTTTATCGGCAACATTTCCGGACGCTGTACCTGAGGTACTTTGTCCGATCGGACAGAGTACCTCAGTTTGAAATCTCGTCCTTACAGTCACGTGACATACCGATGATAGCGCTCAGCTCAGACCGCAGCCGCCACTCCGCCTGACTGACTTCGCACGCCCGGGGAGTTATGCTAAAATCCGGCCGCGTGAATGTATCTGCGTTTTGTGACAAATGTCTTGCTCGGCGGTAGCCTACTGTACTCTATGCACCTTAACGGTCCGCGTGATTCGGGTGTAATCTTTAGCTAAACGACGTTCCGAATGTTTCCGACTTCGACCATTTCAGCAGCGCCAATAAACGTACGTTTCTGTTTTTGTATGTATGTATTATGTTTTTGCCACCGACAAAACGAATTTCCTTGTACAATGACGACAATAAAGTATCTTGTATCTTGTATCTACTATCTTGTATCTTGTAAGTCAGTCAGGCGGAGTGGTGGCTGCGGTCTCGTTCTCGTTCAAATGCCGAGATTTCAAACTGAGGTACTCTGTCCGATCGGACAAAGTACCTGGAGTACCTCAGGTACAGTGTCCGGAAATGTTGCAGATAACGACCATTTCAGCCTTAGTTTGGCAAACTAGAATGATAAAGAATGGGCAGATGGATTATGACAGAGAAACAGAAAGGCACAAAAAACAAAGAAGAGAGAGACAGCTCAAGACAGACAGGGGAACCCTTGTTCTGTGAGGAGGAGCTGTGTGAGAGACCAGCGTCCCTGTGTCTGTTAAACCTGCCACGGTGTCCAGTGCACGGTGTGGGGATGACATCCCATGCAAAACGATAGTGAGCTATCTCCCCGTTTCAACAGACAAGTAATGGCTGACAAAGTGTAGGTTCGTGGCTTTTCATAAATCCACTCACAGACACACACCTGTCTCGAAACCCTACCCTCCCCTATTACATAGCATGCGCCTCAGCAGGCAGAGATTTCAATTAAACTTTGTGTCGCCTTATTGTTGTTAAATTCTAACAAGAGACTCTAATCTGTGAGGGCGGGATGGCTATCACGAGATAATGTGAACGTCGTGGTTGAATAACAATACACGCAATGTACACGTTTTAAACAACACAATGGCTCCTATTTCCCAACTGTCCCTGAGTCACAGTTGCAGGGTTGTGAGTTGGGGTAGACAGGAAAGCGCGGATGAAGGAAGAGCCGAGGGTGGCACGCGATAGTTGAAGATGAAAAATGTCAGCTACGTGAGCGCTGTAACCCGACACCAGCAACACGGATGACCCCTGACCCCCCGTCTCGTCTTCTGACAGCGCTGATTGGCCGCCAAATGGATGGGACGTCTCGGAGCCAATGACAGCACTCGTCACGTTGCAAACTGACCATTCTCAGCCGTTTTCTCGAAGGGTAGGGCGGGGACGGGTGGCGTGGCGCAGTGTGGGTGTCACCGCCAGACAGCGGGCGCGAAGCTCTGTGCAGCGGCACGGCAGGTGGGCAAGGCAAGTCAACCAGTTTCTGCAGATGAGGATCTGCGTTGCTGGTCGTCCCGAGAAGGCCTCGGTTACTGAGGACGGCGTAGATAAGCGTCAACACTGGGAGAGGTGCTCAAACAAAGCTGGGCCTGTGCTGTGCAAACAGCAGCGCATTGTTGGCAGCGATAACGAGCGGAAGGGTGAAGCTTTTCTCGAAATCGGATGCAGGGTTGAGCATGTCTGTCTGTCTGGTGAGAGACTGTCTCACACTCGTACTCGACCACTCCACACAAACTAATCGAACGAAAGGTCATGATAAAATCAATCACTCATATCAATACATAACGAAAGATGTCATTTTCAGTGAACTAAAATGTTTTCAAATAGCGACGAAATGCCCTATCATAAAAATAGACTAAGCTAAGCTTTCAGAGTGATAAAGGCACCTGTCAATTTGCAAATAATGATGTAACTTTCTGTTTGAGCTCTTTAACTTTCGAATTAAAAAAGTGTCACTGACAAAGTTTATCACTGTATGTTTAGGTGTTTGTAGGCGATCATGTGCAATGCATGAGGGGCTGTGTCTTGATGCACATGGCTGTATGGATGCTTTATTGCTGCACTGACGTCAACCTTGTCGTTTCTTCAAAGGTCGACGTCATTGCTTGAATGCATGACTTCCACGGCACTGCAGTGGTAGCTACATTTTAACAGTCCATTTGTTTATACCGACAAGTCCCGAAATTTCACAGACGACTCGTACATTTTTGCTGCTACAAGTCTTCCTGTAAAATTCGGGCTCAAATTCTTCATAAAAGTAAAACAAAGCATGAATTGTGAAAGGTACACAGCGGGTAAACGTTCTCACCACAGTGGGAGTAGGTTTTCCTCCAACATTTCGTAAAAATTAGGGGATTTTACCAAAGGTGATGTACTCGTAAACATTGAGACTGGGATACTGGGTGTTTCACTCTGTCGAAGGACGTAACACTAGCTTGAACCTCTCTGCAGACATCCGTGTTGCCTTTATCGTCAAAGATTAACTAACGTCGTTGAGAGGAGTCCGTTCCTAAAACCAGGTGATTCTTTAGAAATGGTGGTGGATATAAATCTGTATTGAGTTTAGGAATTTTGCATCAAACAGCACAGTGCAGCAACCACAGCATGGAAAACCCTGATAGGGATGTCACAGAGCCAGAGAGGCGACTTGTGCCGAGGGAAGGCCAGACTGCACACAGCCACGGCGTCTGCCTCCATACTTCCCAGCGGCGTGAGCCGTGGCCACCGTGGCGAGACCCGATACCCGCTTCTGACTTTCCTTTACGGGTGGCACCCCGGTCCTCAGCCAGCCCCCTGTAGTTCACCTCCCACCCCATCGAGTACCTCGATGCCAACTGAGAAAAGAACGCCCCTTACCCCTGTATCTCCATTAGACCCCCCAAGATGACCCCTGGCCCATCGGGATCGGGTCCTGCTTTTGATGTTAGGACGGCGGCAGAGAGGTGGGAGATAACGACTACAATGAACGTAGCTGTGTCGATAGACGCAGCTCTCGGTGTCGACATGAACGATAGCTGGTGCGACACTCACGCAAGGACCGTGGCTATGTTCTCCCTACATCTCCTCCAGCCACTAACTCCTGCCATATGATCCCGCTGAGCCGTCCACAGTCCGGTACACAGAGGCCTCAGTGGTGACCACCTCTCGCCTTGTGTGGGCCTGCCTGGCTCAGGGAGATGGCCGGACAGAGTTACAGTGGCGCTGCTATCTCACAGAAAAAGTGAGCGATGCTGTGGCGTTGTCCTCGGAGGTGTAACTTTATTATCACGGATCTGTAAGTGATGCAGATAGTATGGAAGTTATCTCTCCCAAGAGAAGAAGCAGTTCTTAAAAGGGGGGGGGGAATGCATGTGCTAAAATTAATTGTTTATTTTATTTTAGCAAATCACATGTTAATGAAAGGCTCGCTTTTTAGAATGACAATAAAACTGTTTTGTTTCACACTCTGTATGAATGGATAATGTTTAAGCAACAGAACACTGGGGATACGTGATTAGTTGGTTTTATTGCTATGGATGGGACGCAAACATGTGTGACAATAGCAGCATTGCCACAAAGCGAAGGACTGACTAACGTGTGTCAAAAATAAAGGGAAAGGAATGTAACATCTGTCGCCTTCCAATCTCAATGACAACGACAAGTAGGTCTACGTCGAATGATGAAGCACTGAGACGTTAACCCCTTGTGCTCCATCTTCGTCTTTTCTCTAACTCCTTCAACGTGTTCCCTCTAGTGGAAGCTATTCATTCCAAAAGCTGACTAAACGTCGGAGGTATCAATGTAAGATTTGAAAGGGATGTAAAAGGTAACGAAAGATGCTTCGAAACATACATGTACATGTAAATATTTGATACAATGTGTAATGTTGAAAAAGTCAAGTCACGAACATTTACCAACAAGAGGCAACTTTACAACCAAGAGTCACCGTACAAGTTGCCCTTCCTTGTTTGAAGAACCCATGGGGAATACTACGGTTGTAGGACGCTAAACATGTGGTTGCTGTGCTAGGCAGCACAAGAAATATAGAAGTGACACTACATACGAACGTTTCCAGACCTGTAATTTAGCTGCCAGTCACATCTTTAAAAAGTCGTAATTGTTTTGCTCTATCATGGGGTCATTCTGTGGATGGAATGGGAGAGATACAGTACATGTACAAGGGTCAGCCCCCTTCAGAGGTGGAAAGGGAGAGATACAGTACATGTACAAGGGTCAGCCCCCTTCACAGGTGGAAAGGGAGAGATACAGTACATGTACAAGGGTCAGCCCCCTTTAGAGGTGGAAAGGGAGAGATACAGTACATGTACAAGAGTCAGCCCCCTTTAGAGGTGGAAAGGGAGATACACACTACATGTACAAGGGTCAGGCCCCTTCACAGGTGGAAAGGGAGAGATACAGTACATGTACAAGAGTCAGCCCCCTTCAGAGGTGGAAAGGGAGAGATACAGTACATGTACAAGAGTCAGCCCCCTTCAGAGGTGGAAAGGGAGATACACACTACATGTACAAGGGTCAGGCCCCTTCAGAGGTTCTCGAACCACTTTCCCTTCCGCCCTTGCACTCCTGTTGGTTTTTTTTGTTTTGTTTTTTACCAGCAGCCATCAACGTAGGTAGTGTCCCTACTGAGAAAGTCCAACATACGCTGTGAGATGAGGCTGCTGACGTAGTGTTGAGGCCCCTCAGGGTCTGAATGGTGCTAAAATCCTTGAGGGTGTCGTAGTTCGGGCGGGAACGGCTGCCTCCTGCACAGTAGCCGTACATAACATAGGGACTTCCGACTTGACCTCACACCATTTTCGCCACCCCGTTTCCTGTTCTCCTAGTGTTCTCACGCCTTACATCCTCCCCCGACTACACACCCGTCCCGTGTCATGCTCTACCCGTTTTTCTTTCATGCCACCCCCGCTTCATTCATCCACCTCCCCTTCTCTTCCTCTTTTCTCCCTTCCTCCCCCCTCTCTCCCTCCCCTCCCCACGCCTGCCAGCGTCCGCTGGAGCAGTTTTACTGCTGAGCCAAGGCTGTATGCAAATGGCTGACACCCGACTCCTCCATCCACCCTTCTTTGACAGCCTCCACCTCGGTGGGACCATCCCACAGGGATCTCTTGTGACGCACACCCCTATTACAGCCCCATGTGCACCCCTATTACAGTCCATGTGTACCATCATTATAACCGCATGTGCACCCCAATTACCATTTTGTGTACCCTTATTACGGTCACACGTTCACCCACATTTCTGTTCTTTATGCACACTCATTATAAACCCATTTGTTCCACTATTACCATCCAGTGTGTACCCTAATTACAGCTCTTTTCATAACACCTCATTTACAGCACTATGTTGTCCCGGTTTCTAAATTTCCCATGCATATTATCATCACGGCACCATTTGTATCGCCATCTCCTTCTGTGTGCAGCCCTAAACAGCCGTATGTGTTCCCATATTTTCCTATATAGGTATCCTTCTTACAAGCCCATGGGTATCATCACTACACCCTATATGTACTTTCGTAATTATCTCATGTGTCGTCGCCTTCTGACAGCCGCAGATGCACATTTTTACTTCACGTGCACTCTTATTACAACCCCTTGTGTAATCCACTTGCAGTTCCATATGCACAATACTTAAATTGTGTGTACCCCCTTTCCCCGTTCCATAAGCACCATAATTAAATTGTGTGTACCCCCTTTCCCCGTTCCATATGCACCATAATTAAAGTGTGTGTACCCCCACTTCCCCGTTCCATATGCACCATCATTAAATACTTATATGTACCCAATTTTCTCGTTCCTTATGTACTGTCACTCAATATTAGTGTGCACCCCTTTCCCCGTTCTATACGCACCATCATTAAATACCCAAGTGCACCCCTTTCACTGTTGCATATGTAACATCATTAAATACTTGTATGTGCCCCATTTTCCCGTTCCATGTGTATTGTCATTAGATACCTGTGTGCATCCCTTTCCCCGTTGATATGCACCATCATTAGATACTCATGTGCACTCATTTCC
>JAWQFJ010001473.1:0-2500 GCA_034096865.1 Theodoxus fluviatilis | reverse complement strand
TCTGTCTGTCTGTCTGTCTGTCTGTCTGTCTCACTATCTGTCTATCTATCTATCTGCCTGTATCGTTGTCTCTCTGTCTCTCTGTCTCTATGTATCTGTCTCTCTGTCTCTCTGTCTCTGTTGTTCTCTCTCTCTCTCTATCTATCCATCTATCTATCTATCTGTGTATCTATCTATCTATCTATCTATCTGTGTATCTATCTATCTATCTATCTGTGTATCTATCTATCTATCTATCTATCTATGTATCTATCTATCTATCTATCTGTGTATCTATCTATCTATCTATCTATCTGTGTATCTATCTATCTATCTATCTATCTATCTATCTATCTATCTATCTATCTATCTATCTATCTATCTATCTATCTATCTATCTATCTATCTATCTATCTATCTATCTATCTATCTATCTATCTATCTATCTATCTATCTATCTATCTATCTATCTATCTATCTATCTATCTATCTATCTATCTATCTATCTATCTATCTATCTATCTATCTATCTATCTATCTATCTATCTATCTATCTATCTATCTATCTATCTATCTATATCTATCTATCTATCTATCTATCTATCTATCTATCTATCTATCTATCTATCTATCTATCTATCTATCTATCTATCTATCTATCTATCTATCTATCTATCTATCTATCTATCTATCTATCTATCTATCTATCTATCTATCTATCTATCTATCTATCTATCTATCTATCTATCTATCTATCTATCTATCTATCTATCTATCTATCTATCTATCTATCTATCTATCTATCTATCTATCTATCTATCTATCTATCTATCTATCTATCTATCTATCTATCTATCTATCTATCTATCTATCTATCTATCTATCTATCTATCTATCTATCTATCTATCTATCTATCTATCTATCTATCTATCTATCTATCTATCTATCTATCTATCTATCTATCTATCTATCTATCTATCTATCTATCTATCTATCTATCTATCTATCTATCTATCTATCTATCTATCTATCTATCTATCTATCTATCTATCTATCTATCTATCTATCTATCTATCTATCTATCTATCTATCTATCTATCTATCTATCTATCTATCTATCTATCTATCTATCTATCTATCTATCTATCTATCTATCTATCTATCTATCTATCTATCTATCTATCTATCTATCTATCTATCTATCTATCTATCTATCTATCATCTATCTATCTATCTATCTATCTATCTATCTATCTATCTATCTATCTATCTATCTATCTATCTATCTATCTATCTATCTATCTATCTATCTATCTATCTATCTATCTATCTATCTATCTATCTATCTATCTATCTATCTATCTATCTATCTATCTATCTATCTATCTATCTATCTATCTATCTATCTATCTATCTATCTATCTATCTATCTATCTATCTATCTATCTATCTATCTATCTATCTATCTATCTATCTATCTATCTATCTATCTATCTATCTATCTATCTATCTATCTATCTATCTATCTATCTATCTATCTATCTATCTATCTATCTATCTATCTATCTATCTATCTATCTATCTATCTATCTATCTATCTATCTATCTATCTATCTATCTATCTATCTATCTATCTATCTATCTATCTATCTATCTATCTATCTATCTATCTATCTATCTATCTATCTATCTATCTATCTATCTATCTATCTATCTATCTATCTATCTATCTATCTATCTATCTATCTATCTATCTATCTATCTATCTATCTATCTATCTATCTCTATCTATCTATCTATCTATCTATCTATCTCTATCTATCTATCTATCTATCTATCTATCTATCTATCTATCTATCTATCTATCTATCTATCTATCTATCTATCTATCTATCTATCTATCTATCTATCTATCTATCTATCTATCTATCTATCTATCTATCTATCTATCTATCTATCTATCTATCTATCTATCTATCTATCTATCTATCTATCTATCTATCTATCTATCTATCTATCTATCTATCTATCTATCTATCTATCTATCTATCTATCTATCTATCTATCTATCTATCTCTATCTATCTATCTATCTATCTATCTATCTATCTATCTATCTATCTATCTATCTATCTATCTATCTATCTATCTATCTATCTATCTATCTATCTATCTATCTATCTATCTATCTATCTATCTATCTATCTATCTATCTATCTATCTATCTATCTATCTATCTATCTATCTATCTATCTATCTATCTATCTATCTATCTATCTATCTATCTATCTATCTATCTATCTATCTATCTATCTATCTATCTATCTATCTATCTATCTATCTATCTATCTATCTATCTATCTATCTATCTATCTATCTATCTATCTATCTATCTATCTATCTATCTATCTATCTATCTATCTATCTATCTATCTATCTATCTATCTATCTATCTATCTATCTATCTATCTATCTATCTATCTATCTATCTATCTATCTATCTATCTATCTATCTATCTAT
>JAWQFJ010001472.1:54330-72209 GCA_034096865.1 Theodoxus fluviatilis | reverse complement strand
TCAAATGTTATCAAATGTATCATTTTAAACAAACTTCAAAGAAATTTTTTAATGGAGGAATAAAAATCATTACCAAAAAAGCCACAGTCCGTCTTCAATTCTCTGCAAAATGTTCTCTCCAAAGCAGTACATACAGTAGAACATTGATATAAGGAATAAGCCCGGGCACATTTTTTTCTTATTTATACAGTAATTCTTTATATCCATCAGGTGTCATAATCATAGAATGAAAGATACATGAAATCCCGGCAAATGAAAGTGTTTGTTATATCAGATTATTTGTATAAAGTGTGTTTGTTATAAGTGTGTTCTACTGTAGTACACAAAGTATAACACAAAACATCCCAAATTAATGCATGAGCACTTGCCTTGGTGGGTTAGGAAAGCACTGATGCAATTCTCATGTTCCACTGTTGATCACAAAGTGCAGATCAAAATTAGATGTGAGTGAAGTGTCTAAGAGTAAGAGGCAAAGTTTTTTTTGGACTTTCAACATGGCAGCAAGAGTGATGTAAAGATAACTCACATTGTGACTGACCCATTTCCAACTGGGTCAAAACCACAAATCTTTCTCAAGAAAAACTAACTCTGATTGGTTGAAACTCCATTTGGAAATTAAACAACTAAAACTGAATTATCTTTTTCATTTTAGTGGTCATTAATGCCCCTTGGGGCTTAAGGCCTTCGAACACAAGGCAACTCCACTCGGGCAACTCGATTGCTTGCCATACATTGCTTCGTGTGCGATGTCGGTTGAATGCAACTGGCATTCCAAGCAACTTTCCACGCCACCAGCAACTGAGTTGCTCGTCTTTAATATTCAACTTCAGCGTAAAGTTTTTGAAATACGCAACATAGTGCATTTTATGCAACTCGAGCACTGCTTGAACTTGGAAGCTGGCATAAAAGACTGGCAGGTGATCTTTGGGATCCTGATTATCCAGGCATGGAAGGGCCAAAAATAAATAATGTAAAAAAATGTGTGATTCTCAAAATTGGCAATGTACACAGAATTTATCAAGGACCTCAGGGGCTCCCTCAGTGGTCAGGCCACTTGAACATTCACCACGAGGTCATGGGTTCAGTCCCCATTTGAAGACCAGCCTTTTTCATTTCACCCATCGTCCATCTCCATCGAAACTTGCATACACACACACACATACATACATCCAACTCACACGTACACCACGCATAATTTTGTTTGAAGCATCTGTAAATGTGTACATGTGAGTCTACGGATGCACATGCACACACATGCAGTAAAGCACTCTGCGCCACAGAGACTACCAGATAGTCTGTCATCGTTTTGTCTAATTCTCAAATACTATGCATGCCATTCAAATTAGGTAGAGGGTTCTGGGATAGTATTCTTGGCATAAAAAATAGTCTCCACACTATTTTCCTCTCAAACTTTAACATTAAGCTTGATATGGCACTAAATATATACAAATTCGATGACAAATTTGTTCAGGAATGAATTTTTTTTACTTCTTGGTGCATGGTCGTTCTCCCACAGACTTTTAGTTGAGCTGAAGTGATACAGGATACACTGGTCAGAAATTGGGTCAGGCAATCTTAAAATAGCGCTGGCAGCAAGAGGCTTGTTGGGCTGCTCATGCTCCCTAACTGGGGCCAGTGGCTACTTCTGGAATATGAACATTCTTCGTTTGAGATTCAAGGCAAAATGTAGACTGTGTATAAATGGTATTCAATACCTAGGGAGGGAGAGAGAGAGAGAGAGAGAGAGAGAGAGAGAGAGAGAGAGAGAGAGAGAGAGAGAGAGAGAGAGGGGGGGAGAGAGAGAGAGAGAGAGAGAGAGAGAAAGAGGTGGAGAGAGAGAGAGAGAGAGAGAGAGAGGTGGAGAGAGAGAGAAAGAGAGGTGGAGAGAGAGAGAAGACAGATAGACGAGACTGACACACTTGTGTTCAGTAAGGAAAAGGTTTTTGTTCAGCGTTCACCAATGGCGTTCATCATCATAAGTGTGAACAATTGTGAACATAGTTCGGCTTCTTGTGGATGCCAAGTTTCAGATGACATGAGAAACGAGAGTATTGAGGGGGATAATTGCGACTACATCTTCAACTTGAGCAGTCATCATTTGTGTGACTTTGTGCTTCCTCTTCGTGAATGCAGTATTCTGGACGGCAAGAGGTTGGGAAAGAAAGTGAAAATCTCAGTGCACAAATAAGATGGCTCTTTCAACCTTCATAAATATCACTGTGTGAATATTTATTTCATATTGTTCAGTATGGACAGTTGTGACTGCAGTTTACCTCCTCTTGGACATACACTTATGGATGACAAGGGATGATCGATAAATGGATGAATTTAACGATGAATCAGATAAGACCATATTCTTGTACGCCGCTGCTTTGTCAAATCCTGTAGGCCAGTGCATGTAGTCAAATCGCATTCTATTGCTATTGCTCCACTAAATCAAGGAAAGTTTGCCTCTGACAGTTTAGGCAGGAAAAAACCCTGAATCGATATATGTAACCATAAATTACTCGGTGGCGAATTTGTTAAATGTATTCATGATTAGTATCGTTACAAAGCACACGTTTTTAACTACATGTTCCGCTTATTAGAAATATCCTTAAACAAGAGCGCAAGACGGTATTACAGTGTGTAGAGGTACCCCCAAAGCTCTCCCCAGGCTGGCTGTCACTTGCACGCTGCAGAGGCTCCCTGTCAGCTGCGACCTAGGCATGTTTATTTTTAGCACCGCTATCAACAAGGCCTGGAACAGTAGCTTCGAAGATACCACACAGACATAATCCGAGGCTGTTTTCACGGAAATAGAAATTGGTTACGTCAAACTGAGACCAGCAGCAAATCTGCTAATAGCTAGTCTTCAAGTACACCAAGTATGAGCTTCAGAATAGCAAAATCCAACGTTGGCCAACCTTTTGCCAACGCATTTTGCTATGTTCATAGAAGTCATTAACTTCCCAGTAAAAATGTATAAAACAAAGAGCACGCGGACTCCCAAGGCCGCGCCACAGTGCGTATGTGACCGCTCCTCCGCTCTAGAGATATATATATATGTAATTCGCTTTCGCCTCAGTATCCCCATTCTGCGCCATCCTTGCTGCCGTGGATGATATGTTAAGAAAACTAGTTAACATTCCCCTTGAATTGACCATCGCTGTCAAGAATGACGAAACGTGCATGGTAGCAACCATTATATCATGTGACAGAGACGGACTGTCTCTGTAGCACCAAATGGCAGTAAGGAAGACAAACACGTAGGTAAGCACCCATTGAGCTTTATTGTTTCTTTGTCTTGCTGCAGGTGGGATGGGGGAAAACATGTTTAATTTAGATCTTGTTGAAGGCTACGATGTCCACGCTTTGCACCTGAAAGACAGAGGGTCAAATCTTGTTACTTCATGCTGATGTAATCACATCGACCGGCACAGCCGTCCATGGCTACAAGCAATGAGTTCCGTTACCTAGACAGCACTGAGAGCGCAAACCTCTGCCACGGGAGCCACACGTTCTCTCCCAAGGTCTGAATACTGAATTCAGACAGGAAGTTTTGCTAGCCAGGCCCAACACTACAAACTTCACTTCGTGTCAGTGCCTGAAAGCTATTTCTGAGTGCTAAATGCAGACGATGTCATCGATATTTTGAAGTCATCAACTTCATGATTTTCAATAAAATTTCTCTTTATAGTCATCATTCAAAAATGAAACAACGTAACCTCCAAAATCTTGAAAATGTTGTGGATGTTTTTCTTGGGTGAAACCCTAACCTTTCACAAGATTTCTACAGGATCCGTTTTGAATTTTTTGAGTTAATTAACTGATTACTGGGGGGGAAACCTAGCCTCCTTGGCAGGGGTTATTATCAGTAAAATACAAATCCTGCCAATGTTGTTACACTATGAACATGGCTTCATCATGTGTTTGTCCTGTGAAACAATTACCATTATTTCATACGCTGGCTTACAAACACACTCTCTCTCACACACACACACACACGCACACTCTACACACACACACACACACACACACACACACACACACACACACACAGCACACACACACTCACACACACCAAAAGTAAAACCAGAGTCATGATATAGAACATTTCCCCATAGTTCCAGACATGCTTGTCACTGGGCAGCCTGATATTTCATCAAGTCATTCCTCATAAAACACACTGTCGTGCTGTAAAAAGAATATTATCTCCATAAATGGTGTGGGGCTGAACACTCACTAAGTCGGGGATTTCCTCCACGATTTGCTCGTTGAGTTCCTCCACGCTGACCTTGTCGTCTTCGATGGTCATCATGATCTGCAGCTTCTTCAGGGGCGGATCTGGGTTTTGAAAGGGGGGGGTGCAAAGTTCTTTTTTGTTTTGTTTTGTATCTTATCAGCGAAGGCGCGAAGCGCCGAACCGACGGCGCGAAGCGCCGAGCATGCTAGGGGGGTCCGGGGGCATGCCCCCCCGGAATTTTTTTAAAAAAAGGAAGCAAAATGGTGCAATCTGGTGCAATCTGAGCGTGTAAAGTGCTATTTTCAGGCGATACATTTTGCCACTGATGTGGTGGGGGGTGGAGATAGGACCAACTGTCTCTCTCTTGGGAAGCACATGCTCGAAAATGTACAGTGCTAAATAAGTTCGATGTTAATAATAAAGAATCACATTCACAAAACAAAATGAGGAAAAAGTCTTTGCAACAAGATCATACCTCGAATTTAATAATCTTTATATGGGGGGGGGTGGGGGGGGGGGGGTGCAATTACATTTAATTTTACTAGTGCATTCCTATATTTATCAGCATCTCTCTCTCTGCACCCACCCACCCCTTTTTATTTTGGCTGGGGGGGGGGGGGGGGGGTGCAATTACATCACTATATTTATCAACATATTTCTCTTTCCATTTTTTTATTTATGTATTATCATTGTTTATGTATTTTATTTCTTTAATTTATTTAGTTAGTTTTTTGGCTGGGGGTGGAATTACATTTACATTACTATATTTATCAGCATCTCTTTCTCTTTTTTGTTCTGCAGAGGGAGGGGGGGTGCAATTACATTTACATTACTATATTTATCAGCTTCTCTCTTCTTTTTTTTTCAAGCCGAGGAGGGGGGGGGGGTGCAATTATATTTACATTCCAATATTTATCAACATCTCTTTCCCTGAGTCTCTCTCTCATTTTTTTGTCTTTTTGCTTGGGGGGGGGGGGGGGGGGTGCAATTACATTTACATTACTACATTATCAACATTTTTTTTTCTTCTTTTTTCCCCGCTGGGGGGGGTGCAATTGCACCCATTGCACCCCCCCCCCCCAGATCCGCCCCTGTTCTTGATGCCATAGCCCACCTCCACCAGCTTGGCTGTAAGCAGAGCAGGCACCCATGGGTCTCTCTCTACATCGGCAGTTGGCAATTAGTGGCACTCTCTCTCACACTCATTAATGAAGACATCCCCCCCCCCTCTCTCTCTCTCTCTCTCTCTCTCTCTCTCTCTCTCTCTCTCTCTCTCTCTCTCCCTCCCTCCCTCCCTCCCTCCCTCCCTCCTCCCTCCCTCCCTCTCCTCTCTCTCTCCTCTCTCTCTCTCTCTCTCTCTCTCTCTCTCTCTCTCTCTCTCTCTCTCTCTCTCTCTGGGTATTAGCGAACTCTACATACATCGATATAGATATAGTGAGCCAACTATGCTGTTGTGCCCTAGTTGCAATGAAAGATTTGAGGATGACATACATTTTCTATTTGTGTGTCCAGCATACGAAGATTTACGAATAAGGCACCTACATTTTTGTTTTGGTCTAACTATGCAAGAAAGTTTGATGATGTGTCTCTCAAATTACGACAGGGAAAGAATAAGATCTGTGATCACTTACGTACTCCATGCATTTAATGGGAGGAGTTCTACATCATGAATTGTGACAGATGCACTGCACCCTTGTTGCTGAGACCTTGTACTGGGCTGATGGCCTATACAATAAAGTTTTTGTTCGTTCTCGTTCTCTCTCTCTCCGTCTCTCTCTCTCTCTCTCTCTCTCTCTCTCTCTCTCTCTCACACACACACACACACACACACACACACACACACAAAAGTACACATATACATACACACATGCTCTCTCACACATACATAGGCATACGTACACACACACACACACACACACACACACACACACACACACAATATCCTTCTCCACTGCCGAAGACTTACAGGCCCCCCAGACCAGGCCGTCCATGGTCTTCTTGCGAACCTCGGCCTCCAGCTCTCCCATGTTTGTCTCGTCGTCCCAGGGCTTGACGTCAATGACCACACTGGACTTGGCGATGATGGCCGTCTCTGAAATCACCCGGCAGACAGGCATGCCGTTAGCCTGCTTCTGTCAGGTCAATGAATGGATGAATGAATGAATGAATGAATGAATGAATGAATGAATGAATGAATGAATGAATGAATGAATGAATGAATGAATGAATGAATGAATGAATGAATGAATGAATGAATGAATGAATATTTTGTAGGCCGTTGAAGGCCAACTATAGGGTGACACAAAAAAGTATCATCACCTAAACTTGAATAACTTTTGAAATATTCAATCAATTCTTTTAATTTTTTTAGATTCATCAAGAAGAAGCCTTGCTCTGTGAGTGTACCAAAGTGGAACTTCGAGATGCCTTGGACCACTGAGCAAAAGACATTTATAGTCGAGGCATATTTTCGGCTGAAGTCTATTCATGCAGCTCAGCTGCAATTCAGACAACGGTTCGGATGTCGGGAATTTCCTCTCCACAGGACGATCTACAGTTGGGTCAACAAGTTCAGAACCCATGGGACTGTGCTAAACTTAAATGTTAAAGACACTAACTAACAATCATACTCAGGACTACCAAAATCATCAAGGACACCACCCAACGTTGCTGCAGTCAGAGACTCTGTTGCCCGCAGCCCAAGCAAGTCTGTGCGTCGTCGAAGTCAAGATCTTGGAATCAACCGGGAGTCCGTGAGGAGAATTTTGATCTCAGAACTCTACGTGTATCCTTACAGAATACAGATTAAACAAAAGCTTACACCTGCTATGGCAGTGTTTCCCTGACCGACTGATCAGCCGCAGATGTGACCCAGAGTGGTCGCCGCATTCACCAGACTTGAACCATCCAGATTTTTATCTGTGGGGATACCTAAAGGACAGAGTGTATGTAAACAACCCCCAGACCATCCCAGACCTGAAGGCAGCAATCACAGCAGCCATAAGAGCGATCCCAAGGGAGGAGTGCGAGAGGCGAACTTTGCACAACGGATCCAAGTGTTCGCAGCACCAGGGAGCACACTTGGAGCACATTTTGGATCGCCAGTGACACAGAGAGTTTTTGAAGTACAGATGTGAAACTTTAGAGATGTCTGCTACATAGACTTGACCTAATGTCACCAAAGTTTTGTGTTGATCTGAGTACAATTTCAAAAGTTATTCGAATTTTGGTGATGATACTTTTTTTGTGTCAATTGAACAAAAGCTGGCTAGAGTAAGACAAAGTCAAGTCTCAATGCCCTCACTATTCACCTTCCACAAATATCATTCAGAGGTCTACATTGTGCGTCTATTCTTACCTCAACCACAGGGGGGTCTGACAGGATGGATGGATGGATGGATGGATGGATGGATGGATGGATGGATGGATGGATGGATGGATGGATGGATGGGATGGATGGATGGATTGGATGGATAGATGGATTGGATGGATGGATGGATGGATGGATGGATGGATGGGATGGATGGATGGATGGATGGATGGATGGATGGATGGATGGATGGGATGGATGGATGGATGGGATGGATGGATGGATGGATGGATGGATGGATGGATGGATGGATGGATGGATGGATTGGATGGATGGATGGATGGATGGATGGATGGATTGGATGGATGGGATGGATGGATGGATGGATGGATGGATGGATGGATGGATGGATTGGATGGATCATCAGTCTTTGTAGGTCACTGAAAGCCATTGATCATGATAAAACACTGGGGCTGATTAGAATAGGACAAAGTGAGGTGAAGATTTTGCTAGTTATTCGCCTCTCATGAACCTCACAGGGGGGCATGGTGGGTTTTGGGCATGCCAGGTCAAAAGGGCAAAGTTGAACTCTACAAGGGACAGGGGACACCACCACCTGCCGGCTGTCCGTGCCTAGTTGGTCCGATCAAGTTGTAAGCTTGTTCTCTATCGCTTGTATTGAGCTCTCTCCATTTCACCAGCTTTGTGCCAAGGAAGTGGAGGAGGAGAAGAAGTCGAAAGCCCAACAAGCAAGTTATCAGCTCACGACTGGCAGTCTGCAAGTTGCTCTACAAGCCCTACAGGGCTGACATTTCAGCTGCATTTCCAGCTCAGAGGCTGCTCAGGTTGAACTCATGTGAAACATTCCTGTTGTAAGCTGCTCCAGTTTCCAGCTAGGGCGATGCTTGACAGTACATAAATGTATTTTGGGGGCTACAGCCACTGTTGCATAGGAAATTTAGCTGAAATGTCAGCTCCGTAATAATTCTAGGGTTACATTCTACACAGAGCAATGCTATGGCTTCCACTGAAGGGAAAGACATGGATTTGCCAAAGCATACGTGTGAACCTCTCAATGTTCATCATATACTAAGTATGGTATCACTTACACAACATAAATATATATATCCATGGAAAAATATTAACATGGACAAGCACACACACACACACACACACACACACACACACACACACACACACACACACACACACACACACACAGGTGCATATGAACAAGCATGCACATAAGTATATGCTGATATGTATCCACAAATCTAAACACACACACACTCACATACACACACACACACTCACACACACACACACACACACACACACACACACGTTCACACACATACACACACACTTTTACACACACACACACACACTTTCACACACACACTCACACACACACACACTCACACACAGAAATATAAAAAGATATAAATGCCAGGGGATGTAACTCACTGCCAGCTTTCTTCTTCTTGTACATCTCCACACGTTCCTGCTTGAGTCGCTCAGCCTCCGCACTCTGCAGAAATAGAAAACGAAGTTGACAGCACCAGCAACTTCAGTTGACGGCACCAGCAACTGAAGCTGATGACACCAGCGACTTGCATCGAATCAAGCACAAAGAACAAAAGGCAGTAAATGAATGTAAAAGAGAACAAATCCATGAGGAGGATCAACAACAAAAAAGAAAATAAATGTTGATGAATGAGTGAGTGAGTGAGTGAGTGAGTGAGTGAGTGAGTGAGTGAGTGAGTGAGTGAGTGAGTGAGTGAGTGAGTGAGTGAGTGAGTGAGTGAGTGAGTGAGTGAGTGAGTGAGTGAGTGAGTGAGTGAGTGAGTGAGTGAGTGAGTGAGTGGGTGGGTGGGTGGGTGAGTGGGTGAGTAGGTGAGTGGGTGAGTGCGTGAGTGAGTGGGTGAGTGAGTGAGTGAGTGAGTGAGTGAGTGAGTGAGTGAGTGAGTGAGTGAGTGAGTGAGTGAGTGAGTGAGTGAGTGAGTGAGTGAGTGAGTGAGTGAGTGAGTGAGTGAGTGAGTGAGTGGGTGGGTGGGTGGGTGGGTGGGTGGGTGGGTGGGTGGGTGGGTGGGTGGGTGGGTGGGTGGGTGGGTGGGTGGGTGGGTGGGTGGGTGAGTGAGTGAGTGAGTGAGTGAGTGAGTGAGTGAGTGAGTGAGTGAGTGAGTGAGTGAGTGAGTGAGTGAGTGAGTGAGTGAGTGAGTGAGTGAGTGAGTGAGTGAGTGAGTGAGTGAGTGAGTGAGTGAGTGAGTGAGTGAGTGGGTGAGTCGGTGAGTGAGTGAGCGAGTGAGCGAGTGAGCGAGTGAGCGAGTGAGCGAGTGAGCGAGTGAGCGAGTGAGCGAGTGAGCGAGTGAGCGAGTGAGCGAGTGAGCGAGTGAGTGAGTGAGTGAGTGAGTGAGTGAGTGAGTGAGTGAGTGAGTGAGTGAGTGAGTGAGTGAGTGAGTGAGTGAGTGAGTGAGTGAGTGAGTGAGTGAGTGAGTGAGTGAGTGAGTGAGTGAGTGAGTGAGTGAGTGAGTGAGTGAGTGAGTGAGTGAGCGAGTGGGTGAGTGGGTGAGTGGGTGAGTGGGTAAGTGGGTGAGTGGGTGAGTGGGTGGGTGTCTGTGTGTGTGTGTGTGTGTGTGTGTGTGTGTGTGTGTGTGTGTGTGTGTGTGTGTGTGTGTGTGTGTGTGTGAATGAATAGATGAACAGATGAATGAATGAATGAATGAAGGTTTATGGCCTATCAGCCTTAGAAGGCTATGTAAGGCCACTGGTCATAAAAATCACTGGGACCAGTTGGAGTAAACAAGCCACAATTTCTCTTAACAGTCACCTCTTCTGAAATGCGGTGAGTCTATAGATCCTCACTCCCAACCCACAGGGGGATTACTGCTGGGGCAAGGGGCAGCACAAGAAGGAAACTTCCAGAGAAGCAGGACAGCTGAGGGTCTTCCAAGGAAGAGCCCCAAACTTCAAGTGATTCGACCCCATCTCTCCTTCACTCTCAGGGAGTGGGCCACACCTACATCATGACCCCCCGATTGCTGGGCCCCGTTGCATAGACGCAAGATCTTGCAAGGCAAAGGCCAGTGCAAAAGGTGTCAACACTTGATTGCCTTTGCATCTCCATTCATCCTCTTGCTGCATGTTGTCACGGGCCTATTCCTTTGCAAGTCCTTGCAAGATACTAGCGTAGCAACGCACCCCTGGTCAGCTGTCTATAGTGGCTGGTCATGCAGTCCAGTGGTCTCTGTCTCCTGCTAAGTGTGTGGTGTGGGGAAAGGCAGGTAGGGAGGAGTGTGGCAGTATGGGATGGATGGATGGTGTTTTACGGCCTATCAGCCTTTGTAGGCTATGTAAGGCCATTTAGCACAAAAATCACTAGAACAGTTTAAACGCAAATCAAGTCACGGTGTCCCTAGATATTTGCCTCTTACTAATCGCGTAGGGAGACGCAGTGGGTCAATTCTTACCCCAAACCCACAGAGGGATGGCAGTTTGGGACTTTTAATGTTGAACACAAACACAACACACTAGATCACACACTGAGCATACAGCTTACCTC
Organism: Theodoxus fluviatilis; assembly: GCA_034096865.1. Lineage (NCBI taxonomy): Eukaryota > Metazoa > Mollusca > Gastropoda > Cycloneritida > Neritidae > Theodoxus > Theodoxus fluviatilis. The sequence goes on along the minus strand of JAWQFJ010001472.1, from coordinate 61,112 downwards.
CTCCTCGTCATCCTCGTCCCCGAACAGGTCGAAGTCGTCATCATCATCACCGCCTGCCTTGGCATCCTTGGCCTTGGCAGGGACGGAGTTGCTGGATGCAGAGGCAGCCGGGGACACGCCTCCTCCCACCTCCAGCTGTGCAACGCGCTTCTCCAGCTTCTCCACCAGCTTCTTCAGGTCATCCTGGGCTGTAGGCAGTGAGACAGGGGCAGTGAGGCGGGGACGGTGAGGTGGGGACGGTGAGGTGGGGACGGTGAGGGGACAGTGAGGCGGGGACGGTGAGGTGGGGACGGTGAGGTGGGGACGGTGAGGTGGGGACGGTGAGGTGGGGACGGTGAGGTGAGGACGGTGAGGTGGGGACGGTGAGGTGAGGACAGTGGGGCGGGGACGGTGAGGTGGGGACGGTGAGGTGGGGATGGTGAGGTGAGGACGGTGAGGCGGGGACGGAGAGGTGGGATGCGGTGAGGTGGGGACGGTGAGGTGGGGACGGAGAGGTGGGGACGGTGAGGTGGGGACGGTGAGGTGGGGACGGTGAGGTGAGGACGGTGAGGTGGGGTGCGGTGAGGTGGGGACGGTGAGGTGGGGTGCGGTGAGGTGGGGACGGTGAGGTGGGGACGGTGAGGTGGGGATGGTGAGGTGAGGACGGTGAGGTGGGGACGGTGAGGCGGGGACGGTGAGGTGGGGACGGTGAGGTGGGGACGGTGAGGTGGGGACGGTGAGGTGGGCCTGTATCCTTCTCTCCAAGTCAGCTGTGTCCATGACTCACAGGCATACAAAAATATGGACATGACCAGGGCGCACATCAGTCTGATCTTTGAGCTGAGGGCTATGTTCCTGTCCTTCCAGATGGTCTTGAGTTTCGTGAGTGCTGCTGTGGTCTGAGCAATTCTGGCAAGTATTTCAGGTTTGGATCCTGCATATGTGACAATTGCTCCCAGGTATTTGAAGCTGTTGACGGTTTCCAGTTTCTTGCCACAAACCTTGATGTCAGTGCTGATGCCGTTGGTGTTGTTGGTCATCAGTTTGGTCTTCTCTGCACTGATCTGCATGCCAAAATTTGTAGAGGTTGTGTCTAAGCGCTCCACTAAGTTCTCCAGCTCCTTTTCACTTCCGGCAGGCCATCTATGTCGTCAGCAAAATGCAGGTTTGTGATTTTTCTGCCGCCAATGCTGACTGTCCCCTCGTGGTCTTTTAGGGCGTCAGTCATTATTCTTTCCAGGAAGATGTTGAAGAGGGTGGGAGAGAGCAAACAACCTTGTCTCACTCCGACTATGGTTCTGAACCAGTCCAAGAACCGAACCAAGGTATGGAAGAGTAATTGCAAGTCTTTCTCCTGGCTTGATTGCCTCCCTCATCACAGTATCTTGTTTGTCTATGTGAGGCCAACCAGCTGCAACAATTCCTGAAAATGTTCATCGCTCATTCGAAGGAATGTTCTTGTTGCCTTGGGATCCTCGTTGAGGAGCTCTTGTAGCAGACACGAGTAGGCACCATGCCTTGGTCGTTTTGTCAACCACTTACGAGACCAACACGATCTTTTTCTCTTTTTACTTTGCTCGGTAATTATAAGTATTGCAGCAGCAGCTGCAACATCATCATTAGATGAAGTAGTACTGTCGCCATCGTCACTCGAAGTTTCAGTCATGCTAGGGCAAGCCTTCTGGGGAGAGATGCAGAGCGTCTGAGTGCAAGCGCGGGAATCAACATGCTTCCATAAATAGAACGTGGCGAGATGTGAAAGGTCACAGTGGAAGCGTGTAAGAGCTCAGTCTCCAGCATTGCCTGCCACCATGGCAAGCAACCGGCCGCAAGCAACGTGGTGTAAAGAATGCGTGTTATGGCATATGGATTGTCCATAGCTGTGTAAGGCCGGGCAAAGGTTTGACACAAGTTATCCAAATTTACTTCTGCGAACGTTACGTCATAAGTTTTGTGAGATCACGTTGTGACGCGGCCCAGAAAATACTCGGCAGGAGCGGAGAAACGTTGTCGGGGTTGACTTGGTGGTTTGCGCTGTGCGTCGCTGAGCATGGTCGTGCGTGGACTGGAGAGTCTTCGGCCGGTGCTGCACAGGACTGTTCCGGTGCCAGGGAAGTCGGCCTGAGTCTGCAGGGGCAGTTATGAGTGATGGTGACTGATGTCCTGCAGTTCGACGGATTCCAAGTTGCCAACAAGATGGAGGACGTCAACAGCAACACAACGAGTGCCGGTAGATATGAAATCGGAATTGACGCTGGGGTTAGCCGAGAGAGAATCTCCGTAGGCAGCGGGATGCCTATGATGATGCGTGGAGAGGACAGTGAATCTGACAAGATGGAGGAAGACAGGCCGTTGGAGGCTGAGATGATGGAGAAGCCAAAACGTTGTATGTAGAACGATTATCGGCGGGGGCCGCACGTTAGTTCTGGTGAGCCCTGGTGTGGGCCGGGCTATTGAGTGAGTGTGAGTGTGGTAAAAATACTCATTTCTATATCGGCGGGGGCCGCACGTTAGTTCTGGTGAGCCCTGGTGTGGGCCGGGCTATTGAGTGAGTGTGAGTGTGGTAAAAATACTCATTTCTATATCGGCGGGGGCCGCATGGTCATTGGTTGTAACTAAGTTAGCGCCTTTGTGCCCTGGTGTGGGCCGAGGCTGCCTGAGTTACGTTAGCACCTTTGTGCCCTGGTGTGGGCCGAGGCTGCCTAAGTTACGTTAGCACCTTTGTGCCCTGGTGTGGGCCGAGGCTGCTTGGGTGGGTGCCGTAAGGCACAAGGGTTATTACACTTCATTCTTACATTTATGCTGGTGTTGGTGTCTTTTATTTTATTTTCATTGTGCGGGCTAGGCTGACCCGAGGCCCAGTTAGCCGGTTCGTTACATTGGCGAGCCTGCCATAGCCTGCAGTAACCTGCCTTGTACCAATAACATTGGTTGGCCGGTGCAGCTATAGAGTAATCACATTGGTGATATTTGATTAGTCTTGAATACTGATTTAGCTTCCTTGTTGTTGTTGCTTTGTATAACATTGTGTTTTTTCTGATCTAAAGGTGTTGCTGTTTTTCTGCCTTGTGGTGTGTGTATGGTCAGACTCCCTGGTCACAGTGTACAGATGCAGTGGTGGTGCATGAATAAGGTAAATAAGATTACATTGTTCATTATACATTTTATACTTGTATGACTGAGAAGTTCTCAGCTATCGGTGTAGTTGGAAATTTCTGTTCCTAGGCCAAGCGTTTCGTGGAGACTTGTTTCAGCAGTCTGTGTGTGAGGAAGCACAGTTGCTTATGGTTGAATACTTCTGGGTCGTATTCTGTGTAGTTGGTTTACATAGTTTGTTGAGTTTGTGAACTTTGTTGGGAAAGAATTTCACAATGGCATCTTCTGCTGTGGATTGGGCAGAATTAGTGAGGCAGTTTGAGGAAGAGGGCATGGCGCTAGGAAAGCAGGATGGAGATTTGGAGAGGTTTGTGGAGAATTGCTGTAGGGATGAAAGAGCAGCCATTAGAAATGCTGCTAGAGAAAGAGAATTAGCGCTTGAGATGAAGGTGAAAGAGTTGGAGCTGGAGGAGAAACGGATGGGGATGGAGAGAGAGAAAGAGGAGAGACGGTTGGAGTGGGAAAGAGTGGAGAGAGAAAAGGATAGAGAGATAGAAAAGGAGAGGATAGAGGTGGAAAGAGAAAAACTCGTTCAAGAAAAAGAGTTTAGGGAACAGCAGCTGAAGCAGTTGGATCAACATGAGAAATTAAAGAGGCTAACTACTAGGCCTAAGTTGCCATGGTTCGATGAAAAGAATGACGATGTCGAGAGTTATCTCCATCGGTTTGAGAGCCATGCAACTGCTGTGAAGTGGGAAAAATCAGAGTGGGCAGGTAGTTTACTTTCATTGCTCAGAGGTCGTGCTTTGACGTATTCGCAGGAATTGTCGCCTTCAGAGCAGAATAACTATGATGTTCTGTCCAAGCACTTACTCAAGCGTTTCAGGTGCACTGAGGAGGGATTTCGTCTTCAGTTTCGCTCTGTTAAACCAGAGGCGGGCGAAAACATGTTCACATTCTTTTGTAGGCTGAAGAGATTCTTCAACAGATGGCTTGAAATGGCGCAGGTTGGCACAAGTTTTGACAAGTTAGCTGATTTGTGTATGCGAGAACAGATTTTGTCCAGTTGTTCAGGTTCACTTGTGACTTTTCTGAAAGAAGGGAAGTTTGCAACTGGAGAGGCTATGATTGAGGCAGCTGATCGGTACCGTGAGGCTCATCCTTCTCAGAGTATGGCGGCGAAGGGTTCGACGGATCCATTTTTGGTTGGTGTGAACATTCCTGTGTCGGAGAGTGCTCACTCGGTTGCTTCTGGTGTGGTGAGAGGAAATAGCGGTTTTCATTACCGTGGTCGGTTTCCAGGGTCTCGATTTGCTTCTGGGGGTGAGGCAAGGAACCAGTGGGACAACCAGGATCCAAAAACACCCAGTAGAGAGAATGCGAGCTCTGTCAAGGGAGGTATTGGTGGTGCTGATAGAGGAGCGTGGGGTGGTGCTTCTGGCAAATGCTGGTGGTGTGGTCAGACTTCGCACAGGATTGCTGACTGTCCGTCAAAAGCAAAGGATGAGCAGGTTCAGACTGCAAGTGTTGGAGTTGTTGTTGCAGCTGACTCTGATTCAAACAGTGGTTCTAGTGGGTCGGGGTCTGTTGTGTCGGTTGGTCTGTCGGGGGGTAATGATTTGCCTGCGGCTATTCAGACGTGTCAAGGATCATTGAATGGAGTTGACGTGACAGTTATGCTTGATTCTGGCTGTACAACGGTTGGTGTGAGAAAGTCCTTGGTTCGAGAAGATCAGTTTACTGACAGAATCCGGCTTTGTCGACAGTTCAATGGAGAGGTGATCCGTCTACCCGTGGCTACAGTGAGTTTGGATACACCTTACTTCTCTGGAGTTGTGGATGCATGTGTGATGGAAAATCCGGTGTGTGATGTTATTCTAGGCAGAGTGTCATCAAAAACTGTGTGCCGTGTGCAAAGAGATGCAAACGACACGCCCAAGTCAACAGAACCATCACGACCTTCTTCTCCAAAAGTCGCCGTGAGGCGAGTGGTCAAGATGAAGGGTGACGGTGACCATTGCTGTTTTAGGTGTGGCGGACATGGACACTTCGCCCGGCAGTGCCGTGCGGGGGGAAGGGGACGAAGGGGTGGTTGTGGTGGCACAGACCATAGCAGAGGGATGAGCGGGTCTTGCTACAACTGTGGTAAAGCTGGTCACTTCCAGCGCGACTGCCCTGATGGTGCAAACATATCCTGCTACAACTGCGGCAGGGTAGGTCACATCTCCTGGAACTGTACAAATAAACCTCGGAACCGCTTTGGTGGCTTCAGCGCCCACCGTGGAATGTACTGCTACCGTTGCGGGAACAAGGGACACATATCGTGTAGCTGCCCCAATGACCGGGACAAGAAGTGCTACAGGTGTATCCTCGACAGGCGCTGGCGCAGATCTCATGCGAGCAAAAGGCGATGGGATTCTTCGCCCGGTCCTCTGCACGAGGAGAAAGTGGTCGGGTAGGGAGAGCAGATACTCAACAGGGGAGAGGGCATGCTTGGCACTGGTCTGGATGTATCTTTTTGATGTATGAAGAAAATTTTCGGGGATATTTAGAAATGTACTGTTAAAAATGTTAGTTTTGAAATTTCAAGTTACTATGGTACTTATGATGTTTGGTCAATTTCCTTAACGTTATAGTACTGTATGAGTTGTTCGGGTCTTACATGAGGTTGTGTTTTTCTGAGGCTGATGTGTTGTACTCAGAATGCTGTTGATTAAGAGATAATGGTCGTAGCATCTAGGTGATATGCACCATTGGGAGATAAGCTCAAGGCTGTGACTTGGCTTGTGCTTTTGTTTGCTCATGTTGTGGACTGTAAATTGACTTTGCGGATAGTCAAATTTGTGGATATGCATTGTGGTTTTTGATTTCACGTGCTTGTATTAGTCCAGGGGATGTAGTCTCAGGCACTCTCAGGAAATATGACTTTTGGTTGTTGTACCTTATTGACGAAGTACTCCTTAATTTGTTTTTTCTCGTTATTGTTTTATCAATGGTTAATTTTTTAATGGAGCTGGAATTTTTTTTTAAAACTTGTTCAATTCAGTTCTCAAGTTTTTATTGGGGGAAAGGGGTAGTGTAAAGAATGCGTGTTATGGCATATGGATTGTCCATAGCTGTGTAAGGCCGGGCAAAGGTTTGACACAAGTTATCCAAATTTACTTCTGCGAACGTTACGTCATAAGTTTTGTGAGATCACATTGTGACGCGGGCCAGAAAATACTCGGCAGGAGCGGAGAAACGTTGTCGGGGTTGACTTGGTGGTTTGCGCTGTGCGTCGCTGAGCATGGTCGTGCGTGGACTGGAGAGTCTTCGGCCGGTGCTGCACAGGACTGTTCCGGTGCCAGGGAAGTCGGCCTGAGTCTGCAGGGGCAGTGATGGTGACTGATGTCCTGCAGTTCGACGGATTCCAAGTTGCCAACAAGATGGAGGACGTCAACAGCAACACAACGAGTGCCGGTAGATATGAAATCGGAATTGACGCTGGGGTTAGCCGAGAGAGAATCTCCGTAGGCAGCGGGATGCCTATGTTGACGCGTGGAGAGGACAGTGAATCTGACAAGATGGAGGAAGACAGGCCGTTGGAGGCTGAGATGATGGAGAAGCCAAAAGGTTGTATGTAGAACGATTATCGGCGGGGGCCGCACGTTAGTTCTGGTGAGCCCTGGTGTGGGCCGGGGCTATTGAGTGAGTGTGAGTGTGGTAAA
>JAWQFJ010001472.1:50000-54320 GCA_034096865.1 Theodoxus fluviatilis | reverse complement strand
AGCAACTTTCCACGCCACCAGCAACTGAGTTTTTTTTTCTTTTTTTTCTTCAGTTTATTCGGTCTAAAAAAAATCACAAGAAGGACAAAATTACAGAGAAAAAAAAAGAAAGGAAGAGATGAAAGTACATCAATACTATGAGTATCAACATCACATCATTATCCTCATCATTCTTATATTTACGGTCTCATCATTACCACCATCATAATCATTATCATAGTCATCATCATTCTAGTCATCATCATCATCATATCAGCATCAGCATCATCATCACCATCAATAGAGGAGAGAAAGGTGGCATGGGTCGTTCATTTTGTTGGATCTCAGGAGAAAAAAAATTTGGGCTAATCCTTCTACGAAAAGCGATATCGAAACTGAAGGATTAGATACATGGTGTAGATTGGTGACTTGCGTGTGTGCATGTGTGCGTGTGTGCGTGCGTGAGAGAGAGAGAGAGAGAGGGGGGGGGGGGAGAGAGAGAGAGAGAGGAGGGAGGGAGGAGAGGGAGGGAGGGAGGGAGGGAGGGAGGGAGGGAGGGAGGGAGGGAGGGAGAGAGAGAGTTTATCCCGTGCTAACATTCAGGAGTAGTATCACCTAAAATAGTGCACAGGTCTCCCCATTTATTGTTGTAGTTGTCAGTGTTGTTGTTGCTTTGGGCAATGAATTTCTCGATTAATGCGTTTTGTCGTAGAATGTTAAGGAAGCCCTTAGTGTTTGGTTGACAACTTCTATATTTACATTTGTGAATGAAATATTTTCCAACAGCAGAATGTGATTAATCAGTTTGTTATGAGGAGCTGTACCAAACAGCAAACTTTGAGGGCTTGTTGGTAAAGTTAGGTCTGTGTTCTTGTGAAGCAATTCAGACATATCCGCCCAGAAGCTACATACTATTGGGCATTCTACAAATAGGTGAGTTATTGTTTCGCTGCCTTCTCCGCAAAAATCACATTTTTCACTGTTCTTTATTCCTATCAGGTGGAGGAGTCTATTTGTATAAATTATATGATTGTTAATTTTATATTGGAGACTTTTAAGGTATGTAGAGGTTGTGGCAGCCCTGGTTGCTTCACATATTTCATTCCATGATATGCTGGGATAGACCCGCTCCCATTTTTTCTGACCAGTCGATATATCTCGAGTTTGAATCATGGTGTTATAAATGTTTCTTAACCCTGTTTTGGCTGATGTTAGAACCAGCAACTGAGTTGCTCGTCTTTAATATTCAACTTCAGTGTAAAGTTTTTGAAATATCCAACATAGTGCATTTTATGCAACTCGAGCACTGCTTGAACTTGGAAGCTGGCATAAAGGACTGGCAGGTGATCTTTGGGGCCCAAAATAAATAATGTAAAAAAATGTGTGATTCCCAAAATTGGCAATGTACACAGAATTTATCAGGGACCTCAGGGGCTCCCTCAGTGGTCAGGGCACTTGAACATTCACCACGAGGTCATGGGTTCAGTCCCCATTTGAAGACCAGCCTTTTTCATTTCACCCATCGTCCATCTCTATCGAAACTTGCATACACACACACATACATACATGCAACTCACACGTACACCACACATAATTTTGTTTGAAGCATCTGTAAATGTGTACATGGGAATCTACGGATGCACATGCACACACATGCAGTAAAGCACTCTGCGCCACAGAGACTACCAGATAGTCTGTCATCGTTTTGTCTAATTCTCAAATACTATGCATGCCATTCAAATTAGGTAGAGGGTTCTGGGATAGTATTCTTGGCGTAAAAAATAGTCTCGACACTATTTCCTCTCAAACTTTAACATTTAGCTTGATAGGGCACTAAATATATATACAAATTTGATGACAAATTTGTTCAGGAATGAAATTTTTTTACTTCTTGGTGCATGGTCGTTCTCCCACAGACTTTTAGTTGAGCTGAAGCATACAGGATACACAGTCAGAAATTGGGTCAGGCAATCTTAAAATAGCACTGGCAGCAAGAGGCTTGTTGGACTGCTCATGCTGAGAGAGAGAGAGAGAGAGAGAGAGAGAGGTGGAGAGAGAGAGAGGTGGAGAGAGAGAGAGGTGGAGAGAGAGAGAGGTGGAGAGAGAGAGGTGGAGAGAGAGAGAGAGAGAGAGAGAGAGAGAGAGAGAGAGAGAGAGAGAGAGAGAGAGAGAGAGAAGACAGATAGACGAGACTGACACTTGTGTTCAGTAATGTTGCGGAAGAATGTAAAATGATATAATCATGTAAGATTGTTTGTGTTTGTGGAGGTGGTTTGTTTAAAAAGCCAAAGAATTGGGTATTGCTTTAACGTGTTGTGCTGTGGGAAAACGGACGCGTTCACCTCTCTTTGTTCTGCCCTGAACAAAGGCAGGTAGCACGTGAGTAAGGATGAGTCAGCAGGCTTTTGTTAGTTGGGGAGGGGGTAGGTGTGGTCATTGCTCTTTGTTGTGGATAGGGGGGGTGAGGACTTCAAGCCTCCCTTACTTCCGATGCTGTAGGTAACTGGCCCTATGATTGGATCCCAGGGGCGGAAACAGAAGGGCCTGATGGGGGAATAGTCAAGCAGTATAAATACATTGTCCATGTCCAAAAGCGCAAGTGAGAGCGCCAAGCAATAACATGTAGGAGCGAGGAGAGCTCGAGGGGCTGTTGCCAGGTGAGAGCGCAACTGCCAGTGGTGTAGGATGTATGTCATGCCAAGTCCAGAATAAACGCCCTGTAAAGAACAAATCGCCTGAGTCCATCTTCCTACCTTCCTGGCGCAAGCGAGGACGGACTGCAAGCAGACCACCGAGCCTGAGGCACTGGAGAGGTCAGTGGTCATTACCGTTGTACGTAACAGTAAGGATAAGGTTTTCGTTCAGCGTTCACCAATGGCGTTCATCATCATAAGTGTGAACAATTGTGAACATAGTTCGCCTTCTTGTGGATGCCAAGTTTCAGATGACATGAGAAACGAGAGTATTGAGGGGGATAATTGCAACTACATCTTCAACTTGCGCAGTCATCATTTGTGAGACTTTGTGCTTCCTTTTCGTGAATGCAGTATTCTGGACGGCAAGAGGTTGGGAAAGAAAGTGAAAATCTCAGTGCACAAATAAGATGGCTCTTTCAACCTTCATAAATATCACCGTGTGAATATTTTTTTCATATTGTTCAGTATGGACAGTTGTGACTGCAGTTTACCTCCTCTTGGACATACACTTATGGATGACAAGGGATGATAAATGGATGAATTTAACGATGAATCAGATAAGACCCTCTTCTTGTACGCCGCTGCTTTGTCAAATCATGTAGGCCAGTGCATGTAATCAAATCGCATTCTATTGCTATTGCTCCACTAAATCAAGGAAAGTTTGCCTCTGACAGTTTAGGCAGGAAAAAACCCTGAATCGATATGTAACCATAAATTACTCGGTGGCGAATTTGTTAAATGTATTCATGATTAGTATCGTTACAAAGCACAGGTTTTCAACTAAATGTTCCGCTTATTACAAATATCATTAAACAAGAGCGCAAGACGGTATTACAGTGTGTAGAGGTACCCCCAAAGCTCTCCCCAGGCTGGCTGTCACTTGCACGCTGCAGAGGCTCCCGGTCAGCTGCGACCTAGGCATGTTTATTTTTAGCACCGCTATCAACAAGGCCGGGAACAGTAGCTTCGAAGATACCACACAGACATAATCCGAGGCTGTTTTCACGGAAATAGAAATTGGTTACGTCAAACTGAGAGCAGCAGCAAATCTGCTAATAGCTAGTCTTCAAGTACACCAAGTATGAGCTTCAGAATAACTTTGACCATGTTCATAGAAGTCATTAACTTCCCAGTAAAAATGTATAAAACAAATAGCACGCAGAACGGTGCCACACAGACATAACCCGAGGCTGTTTTCACGGAAATAGAAATTGGTTACGTCAAACAAAGTGCAGCAGCAAATCTGCTAATAGCTAGTCTTCAAGTACACCAAATAATATTATAAATATTATTAAAATGTATAAAACAAAGAGCAGGCGGACTCCCAAGGCCGCGCCACAGTGCGTATGTGACCGCTCCTCCGCTCTAGAGATATATATGTAATTCGCTTTCGCCTAAGTATCCCCATTCTGCGCCATCCGTGCTGCCGTGGATGATATGTTAAGAAAACTAGTTAACATTCCCCTTGAATTGACCATCACTGTCAAGAATGACGTAACGTGCATGGTAGCAATCATTATATCATGTGACAGAGACGGATTGTCTCTGTAGCACCAAATGGCAGTAAAGAAGACAAACACGTAGGTAAGCACCCATTGAGCTTTATTGTTTCTTTGTCTTGCTGCAGGTGGGATGGGGGGAAACA
>JAWQFJ010001472.1:5000-47500 GCA_034096865.1 Theodoxus fluviatilis | reverse complement strand
ACCAAAATACATGTGACCTTGACCCAAGGTCAAGGTCATCCAAGGTCATGCAACACAAAGCTGTGAATTCAAGACATAGGAAGCACAATGGTGCTTATTGGCACTTTCTACCATGAGATATAGTCACTTTTAGTGGTTCACTACCCCATTTTGGTCACATTTCATAAGGGTCAAAGTGACCTTGACCTTGATGATATGTGACCAAATGTGTCTCATGATGAAAGTATAACATGTGCCCCACATAATTATTAAGTTTGAAACAGTTATCTTCCATAGTTCAGGGTCAAGGTCACTTCAAAATATGTATACAATCCAACTTTGAAGAGCTCCTGTGACCTTGACCTTGAAGCAAGGTCAACCAAACTGGTATCAAAAGATAGGGCTTGCTTTGACCTATATACCACTTGTAGCTAAGGTCGCCATTCTCAATAACGTGGGAGAAAATTGGGAAAATGTGAAAAATGACTGTTTTTGAGACCACATTTATGGCTCCTGTGACCTTGACCTTGAAGCAAGGTCAAGTCACTATGTATGTTTTTTGAGGCCTTGTCATCATACACCATCATGCCACATTTGGTGTTGATAGACTTAATAGTCTCCGAGAAAAATCCAACGTTTAAGTTTTTTACGGACGCCCGGACGGACGGACGGACGCCCGGACGGACGGACGGACGACACGGCTCAGTACATAGACTCACTTTTGCTTCGCATGTGAGTCAATGAATGGATGAATGAATGGATGAATGAATGGATGAATGAATGAATGAATGAATGAATGAATGAATGAATGAATATTTTGTAGGCCGTTGAACAAAACCTGGCTATGGTAAGACGAAGTCAAGTCTCAATGCCCTCACTATTCACCTTCCACAAATATCATTCATAGGTCTACATTGTGCGTCTATTCTTACCTCAACCACAGGGGGGACTGACAGGATGGATGGATGGATGGATGAATGGATGGATGGATGGATTGGATTGGATTGATGGATGGATGGATGGATGGATGGATTGGATGGATGGGATGGGATGGAGGGATGGATGCGATGGGATGAGATGGATGGATGGATGGGGATGGGATGGCTTGGATGGATTGGATGGATGGATTGGATGGATGGATGGATGGATGGATGGATGGATGGATGGATGGACGGATGGATGGATGGATGGGATGGATGGATTGGATGGATGGATGGACGGACGGACGGATGGATGGATGGACGGATGGATGGATTGGATGGATTGTTGGGATGGGATGGGATGGATTGGATGGATCATCAGTCTTTGTAGGTCACTGAAAGCCACTGATCATGATAAAACACTGGGGCTGATTAGAATAACACAAAGTGAGATGAAGATTTTGCTAGTTATTCGCCTCTCATGAGCCTCACAGGGGGACATGGTGGGTTTTGGGCATGCCAGGTCAAAAGGGCAAAGTTGAACTCTACAAGGGACAGGGGACACCAGCACCTGCCGGCTGTCCGTGCCTAGTTGGTCCGATCAAGTTGTAAGCTTGTTCTCTATCGCTTGTATTGAGCTCTCTCCATTTCACCAGCTTTGTGCCAAGGAAGTGGAGGAGGAGAAGAAGTCGAAAGCCCAACAAGCAAGTTATCAGTTCAGGACTGGCAGTCTGCAAGTTGCTCTACAAGCCCTACAGGGCCGACATTTCAGCTGCATTTCCAGCTCAGAGGCTGCTCAGGTTGAACTCATGTGAAACATTCCTGTTGTAAGCTGCTCCAGTTTCCAGCTAGGGCGATGCTTGACAGTACATAAATGTATTTTGGGGGCTACAGCCACTGTTGCATAGGAAATTTAGCTGAAATGTCAGCTCCGTAATAATTCTAGGGTTACATTCTACACAGAGCAATGCTATGGCTTCCACTGAAGGGAAATACATGGATTTGCCAAAGCATACGTGTGAACCTCTCAATGTTCATCATATACTAAGTATGGTATCACTTACACAACATAAATATATATATCCATGGGAAAATATTAACATGGACAGGCACACACACACACACACACACACAGGTGCATATGAACAAGCATGCACATAAGTATATGCTGATATGTATCCACAAATCTAAACACACACACACTCACATACACACGTTCACACACACTTTTACACACACACACACACTCACACACACTTTTACACACACACACGCACACACACACTTTTACACACACACACACACTTTTACACACACACACACCACACACACACACTCACACACACACACAGAAATAAAAAATGAGATAAATGCCAGGGGAAGTAACTCACTGCCAGCTTTCTTCTTCTTGTACATCTCCACACGTTCCTGCTTGAGACGCTCAGCCTCCGCACTCTGCAGAAAAAGAAAACGAACTTGACAGCACCAGCAACTTCAGTTGACAGCACCAGCAACTTCAGTTGACAGCACCAGCAACTTCAGTTGACGGCACCAGCGACTTGACGTTGACAGCACCAGCAACTTAAGCTGATGACACCAGCGACTTGCATCGAATCAAGCACAAAGAACAAAAGGCAGTAAATGAATGTAAAAGAGAACAAATCCATGAGGAGGATCAACAACAAAAAAGAAAATTAATGTTGATGAGTGAGTGAGTGAGTGAGTGAGTGAGTGAGTGAGTGAGTGAGTGAGTGAGTGAGTGAGTGAGTGAGTGAGTGAGTGAGTGAGTGAGTGAGTGAGTGAGTGAGTGAGTGAGTGAGTGAGTGGGTGAGTGGGTGAGTGAGTGAGTGAGTGGGTGAGTGGGTGAGTGTGTGTGTGTGTGTGTGTGTGTGTGTGTGAATGAATAGATGAACAGATGAATGAATGAATGAATGAATGAATGAATGAAGGTTTATGGCCTATCAGCCTTAGAAGGCTATGTAAGGCCACTGGTCATAAAAATCACTGGGACCAGTTGGAGTAAACAAGCCACAATTTCTCTTAACAGTCACCTCTTCTGAAATGCGGTGAGTCTATAGATCCTCACTCCCAACCCACAGGGGGATTACTGCTGGGGCAAGGGGCAGCACAAGAAGGAAACTTCCAGAGAAGCAGGACAGCTGAGGGTCTTCCAAGGAAGAGCCCCAAACTTCAAGTGATTCGACCCCATCTCTCCTTCACTCTCAGGGAGTGGGCCACACCTACATCATGACCCCCCGATTGCTGGGCCACGTTGCATAGACGCAAGATCTTGCAAGGCAGAGGCCAGTGCAAAAGGTGTCAACACTTGATTGCCTTTGCATCTCCATTCATCCTCTTGATGCATGTTGACACGTTCCTATTACAAAGTCCTTGCAAGATTGTAGGCTATGTAAGGCCATTTAGCACAAAAATCACTAGCACAGTTTAAACGCAAATCAAGTCACGGTGTCTCTAGATATTTGCCTCTTACTAATCGCGTAGGGAGACGTGGTGGGTCAATTCTTACCCCAAACCCACAGAGGGATGGCAGTTTGGGACTTTGAATGTTGAACACAAACACATCACACTAGATCACACACTGAGCATACAGCTTACCTCCTCCTCGTCCTCCTCGTCCCCGAACAGGTCGAAGTCGTCATCATCATCACCGCCTGCCTTGGCATCCTTGGCCTTGGCAGGGACGGAGTTGCTGGATGCAGAGGCAGCCGGGGACACGCCTCCTCCCACCTCCAGCTGTGCAACGCGCTTCTCCAGCTTCTCCACCAGCTTCTTCAGGTCATCCTGGGCTGTAGGCAGTGAGACAGGGGCAGTGAGGTGGGGACGGTGAGGCGGGGACGGTGAGGTGGGGACGGTGAGGCGGGGACGGTGAGGCGGGGACGGTGAGGTGGGGACGGTGAGGCGGGGACGGTGCGGGGACAGTGAGGCGGGGACGGTGAGGCGGGGGCGGTGAGGCGGGGACGGTGAGGTGGGGACGGTGAGGCGGGGACAGTGAGGCGGGGACAGTGAGACGGGGGAGGAGGGGGGGGAGGAGACAGACAGTAAGACAGGGGCGGTGAGACAGGGACTGTGAGACACACAGACACACACACATGGCAGACATATCTGCATGAAAATAAACACCCATGCATGAAGTGTACATGCAGAAACTCTCTAACACACACTCTCTCTCTCTATATCAGTGTGAAATGCTTAAGTTCTACGATTTTTTCATATTGGCTATCAAGCATATCACTCGACCAACCAAATGTGGCTTTGATGAGAAAGATCAAAATTTCTATCATGAAAAATATGAGGTCACACACTCACACAAGCACACTTTAGATTGGGTTTTATCTTCTAGGGCGACTTGACTACAAGGTTGGATCTAATGATCTGACCCTGTCCTGATGCTCCCAGGTAGCCTCTTTGGCTGCCTGGGGCCGCCCCTGGCCGAGCTACTGGAGCAGGCCCCTGGCTGAGCTACTGGAGCAGGCCCCTGGCTGAGCTACTGGAGCAGGCCCCTGGCTGAGCTACTGGAGCAGGCCCCTGGCTGAGCTACTGGAGCAGGCCCCTGGCCGAGCTACTGGAACAGGCCCCTGGCCGAGCTACTGGAGCAGGCCCCTGGCCGAGCTACTGGAGCAGGCCCCTGGCTGAGCTACTGGAGCAGGCCCCTGGCTGAGCTACTGGAGCAGGCCCCTGGCTGAGCTACTGGAGCAGGCCCTGGCTGAGCTACTGGAGCAGGCCCCTGGCTGAGCTATGGGAGCAGGCCCCTGGCTGAGCTACTGGAGCAGGCCCCTGGCTGAGCTACTGGAGCAGGTCCCTGGCTGAGCTACTGGAGCAGGTCCCTGGCTGAGCTACTGGAGCAGGCCCCTGGCTGAGCTACTGGAGCAGGCCCCTGGCTGAGCTACTGGAGCAGGCCCCTGGCTGAGCTACTGGAGCAGGCCCCTGGCTGAGCTACTGGAGCAGGCCCCTGGCTGAGCTACTGGAGTAGGCCCCTGGCTGAGCTTCTGGAGCAGGCTCCTGGCTGAGCTACTGGAGCAGGCCCTGGCTGAGCTATTGGAGCAGGCCCCTGGCTGAGCTACTGGAGCAGGCCCCTGGCTGAGCTACTGGAGCAGGCCCCTGGCTGAGCTACTGGAGCAGGCCCTGAAAGCCCAGCAGCCAGGAGGACATCAAGTGGCTGCAGAGATCCAGCCATGTTATTCATTTCCAAGTCCACTCACCCTTCTTCAGGCTCCTGTTCTCTTTTTCAAGACTTTCCAAGCGCTTCATTGATGCAGCGTCTATAGAGTCTCCAGCGCCACCAGACTGTCAACACAGAAGGCAGCGTGTGAGCTCACCATGGCACCACAACGGCATAGGTCCAGGAACAAGACAGAGAGGGAAGACTATAACAGAGCACGAAGAAAGAGTTGGAGAGGGCAACAACGAACAAGCCATGCTGTATATCCTACTGGAAATAGCCACAAGCTACGCACAAGCGCTTCACTTTTGTCAACTTCTATCATGAGAATTCTTCATCAAGACTATGCACAGATCACTCAGTGCAATGGTAGGACTTTCAAATCAGGACATACAAGCCAAAGCAGTTTAGTAGGAGGTGTCTGATTGGCTGATCACCCACATGGCCTGTCAGTCATAGAGGCTGAATTTGCATTGATTTTTCTCAAATGGGATCTATCTGCAGTAAAATCAGGCAGATATTTCTACTATTCTTGATTAAAATCCTACTACGCCATTCTACATTAATATATATACAAATCCTGACAAACTGACTGAAGAGTGTAGGAACTAGACGCACGCTGCCTGAATTCGAAAGTCTTTGCATTGAAACTGCTACTAAAATGTTAGCTTGGGAGTCTGCTGATTATCAGTGTGTGGGTTGAAAGCAGCCATCAACTGATGTCACAGTTCCTATGCAAACCAGTTTTCCCAACCTTAGGCATGGCCTGTTTCTGCACACAGAGAAGCTTTCACAGGTCTTGTTCAGTCTTTGCACCCAGTGGGATGCATTCAGCTTGTTGCAAGATGCACAGGTATTCTCGAGTGTCATGACTAAAGTTCTACTGTGGCAGAGCACTGACCAAAGCTTGAAGGAAGATTATTAAAATCTGGAGCTGTCAGTGGCTTCAAATATGAAGTAATAGCCTCTGTCCATCTTGGCATTAAACAAGGGCAGCCATTTACTGTCCATGTCTTGAAGAAAGATTACTTTAATCTGGAGTAGCCACACTAATAAAGGCTCCTAATGAGGCAATGTTAACAGTCCATCTTGGCATTGAATAAGGGTAGCAATTTACTGTCCAAGTCTGGAAGAAAGATTACATTAATCTGGAGTAGACACATTAACAAAGGCTTCAATTATGAGGCAATGTTCACTGATCACCTTGGCATTGAAAAACTAGCAATTTACCATCCATGTTTGCAGAAAGATTACGAGAATCTGTAGTGGCTACACCAACAAAGGCTTTGTTCAACTATACAGCAAATGTTTACTGTCCACCTTGGCGAGGAAAATCTGTTGCAATTTACGAAACTGAAGAAGTCAAAAAGGACCGCTGTTCAGAATTACAGAGAATTAGTGTTAGCTGCCTACACTGCACAGTGGAAGTCTGGGGCAGTAATCCATTCCAGCAGAGCAAAAACTGTGCCACTGTCAAACGACAGGAAGAGCTGGCAAGGCGTGCACACACGCACACAAGGCATAAGACAACGAAGGGAGAGGCTTTGTTTACACTTCTCTGACATCTATACAACTAGACTTCTTCAAAAAGGCCAATACAATCTGCTCCTCCTCTTCCACTCCTAAAGACATGTATACAGCCCAGCAGAGAGCATGGAGGTAAGAAATGGGTATCTTGAATTGTCTTTAATGATGATGATGATGATGATGATGATAATGATGACTATGATGATGACGATGACGATGATGATGATGATAATGATGACTATGATGATGATGACGACGATGACGATGATGATCATGATCATAATGGTCTCAATATTATCAAGGAAAATGCCCCGATTTGGCCTTTATCAATACCGTACCTTGCTTTCCAAAATCAAAATATCATGCATGGCTGCTAGTGCCAGTCAAATGACATGAGAAAGAGACTCTCAGAAAACTTTTTGACTTTTTCGATCAGAGGTTGACTCCACACAGGCCCAAGTGCCAACAACTAAACGAGGACACGACACTCGCTAGTCCACGGGAAGAAGGGACAATCAGTGCAGGATCGAGAAACAGTGCTTGTATAACAAAGAGACGAAAATCAAAAGCAACTGCAAAATGCCAAAAGCAGGCAGACAGGTCACAAATGGCAGCATAATAATGCTGCTTCTTTCTCGGCATGGCTGTCAGGGCAAGCTAATGTCAAGGACACAAAGGGTGAAAGGTCAACAGCGCCACTTTAGCTCAAAGCTGCTTCAATACCTTTGTCACCCCACCACTGATTCTCTGAAAAGTTCATGATCTACTTTGGAGCAAGGACCACCTGGTCTTAGACATTGCAGTAAGAACCGTCATTTCATAAAGACACGCTAGGAAGAAATACAGGTACCCCTGCCTTCACTTAGCCTTGGCTTCAGAGGCAAGGCACGGGGGGAGAGTGTGTGTGTGTGTGCATGAGTGTGTGTGTGTGTGTGTGTGCACTGTGTGTCTGTGTGTGTGTGTGCTTATGTGAGTGTGTGTGTGTGTGCTTATGTGTGTGTGTGTGTGTGTGTGTGCACTGTGTGTCTGTGTGCTTATGTGTGTGTGTGTGTGTGTGTGCATGAGTGTGTGTGTGTGCTTATGTGTGTGTGTGTGTGTGTGCTTATGTGTGTGTGTGTGTGTGTGCATGAGTGTGTGTGTGTGTGTGTGCACTGTGTGTCTGTGTGTGTGTGTGCTTATGTGTGTGTGTGTGTGTGTGCATGAGTGTGCATGTGTGTGTGTGTGTGCACTGTGTGTCTGTGTGTGTGTGTGCTTATGTGTGTGTGTGTGTGTGTGCATGAGTGTGTGTGTGTGTGTGTGTGTGTGTGTGCACTGTGTGTCTGTGTGTGTGTGTGCTTATGTGTGTGTGTGTGTGTGTGTGTGCATGAGTGTGTGTGTGTGTGTGTGCACTGTGTGTCTGTGTGTGTGTGTGCTTATGTGTGTGTGTGTGTGCATGAGTGTGTGTGTGTGTGTTTGCTGTTGTTTCTATTGCTGTGTTGTGGGCAATGAATGTTACTTTTATCAAAATATGAACATCTTTACTATGCAAAGGAAATATAGCTGTGTGGCTGGAGGCAATACCACAGGGCACATTTCAGAAAGAAAATGGGAAGAATATGTATGATATCACCAATCACTATACAGATTCAACTCGACAGTTCGTGGTTCCAGCTGAAGTAAAGGAGGAGCCAAGACCGAAAGTGGTATGTCCCAAGTAGACATCTCATCTCATCGTTCCTCGAGGAGAGCTGAATCTCATCGTTCCTCGAGGAGAGCTGAATCTCATTGATCCTCGAGGAGAGCTGAATCTCATCGTTCCTCGAGGAGAGCTGAATCTCATTGCCATTTGCATTTGCAGGACAGAGGCAGGGGAAAGCAGTTGGGCAGGAGCGATATAAGTGTGCCTTCAAAACACATCATCACATACATTCACACCTTCCTTGAACAGTTATCTGGGAAAATTTGGTCAACATTAAATATCAGTTTAACACATAGAGCTGAAGCCCAGCGGGGGACAGACAGAATTTTTTTTAAATATCATAATGATTTATGTCATCAACAATATCAAAAACAGGTTTAGCAAAACCTTACTAGCATACACAAACAGCAATCATGAAGAGATAATTTAAATTTTTTTAAAAACACACACACACCAAGAAACAGATGAATTTGAAACTTTACAACACCTCCACACATCAAAAGAGTATCATAGACATAAAGTTCTAAGCATACACACATGCGGATATGTCCGAGGGAGAAAACAAATTCAAGAAAACAGTAGAGGAAGAGCACAAAAAAGGAAAGAATGAGATAAAGTTAAAATCATTCAAATATCCCAAACAAGATTTTGACGTGTTAAATACTATATATATAACTAACAAAATCAAGTGCATGACGATCTTGAAAGTGCAACTGCAGTAGCAACACTGAATTGGCTATGTACAGATCATATACTGACATATAGGCTGCAGCACTCTTTGCTATGTCAGTTTTAAACGTACACACCATGCATGTTCCACAGCTTTCTAAATTCCCTACGGCTGTAAACGACACATGCAGTCAACTCACAGTGCTTTGCCGCAACCCTCAAACAAACAGCCAACACACTAAACAATGAGCCAACTAGCTGTTCAACACAGCAAAACTGGCCAATGACACTGCTTGTGATTGATAAGACAATCTGCAACCATTTCTTTACGGACCACATGACGACAAGCCATAAACTATACAGTCAGACAACAAAACCCAACATTTTCAAGACAACCAGAAAGGCAAGATGTCCACACCGATGCATCACCAGGCTTCTGCGACAAACCATCTCGCACCAACCACACCAGCAAAGCTGGATATCATAGATTCTCAATGTCTGTGCATCCCCCATTGTATCATCATGCAAAATGTGAGGAGAAACTACAAGACAGAAAGCCAATTTCTTCTCAAATTTTTAGTCAAATAGATAATGCAGTACTAGACTGGAAAACAATAGGTAGGGATTTATTTATCAATTTCAGCAACAGCTGTTGCATACCTCAATGTCTGCTGTGTGCAGCAAAGCTTCTGACATGCGACTGAATGAACATATATATCTGAATTTGTGATCGTCCAAGTAAAAACGGGGCTAAGTCTGAAAAATGAAAACATCAGATTTCAAAACCATTTTTTTTTCAAGAGAAAGTATCATATTCATTGTACATAAGATTACTATTTAACTTTATCATAAAGCTTGAAAAAGTACTGAAGCAACATAACTCCCTGCCAATGTTACTGCATGTTTATTTGAAAACGGTTTCAGCTGCTTCAGCCACGTTTTTACTTGGACACTCACATGTCTGCCATTTTCTAGACTCCAGAATGTCTGTGCATCAAACCTTGGTACCTCCTGCTTCATTTGGCTCTTGCACAATACTGCATCAAGCTGAGCATTTCATGCATTCAAATCTGCATCGATGTGTACTGCGAGTTGTAGGGAAAGGCAAAGTAAGATAAGTCTAAACTTTGTGCACAACATTTTCTCTAAGCCAAGAATAGGTTGGCAAGGTAAGCTTACTTGACTTTACTACTGCAGAATATGTAGCAATATGTAGCAAAATGTAGCAATATGTAGCGCTATATATAATGTAGCAGTTTTATTCTCAATCATGAATCAGCCTTATTTTTCAGAATTACTTTACTTCAACAAACAAACAATACAATGCATACTGATGTGCATGGGAAATAACATTTACACTACCACTGAACTTTTTTGTTTCTTTGTTTTCTTTCTACATGCATAATAATGCATTCACAACTAGTAGAATATTTCTAAGGTGTACATCTGCATAGGTTCCCATAAATAATGCATCACCACTATGACCACTATTATGAAAATTCAAAGGATGCTAAATTACACTAGTGTACATGTATAAACCAACGAGAATAAAATAATTCCACAAACGAAAGGAAAGATGTTACCACTAAACATATCTATACAGACAGATAGCTACAAAAGATAGCACAACAACGGCAACAGTCAACGACAAAAGCGACAACATCAAACATCCATTTAGATCTGAATCTAGTACATACCCTCCCATGTTGTACAAACTGGCACAAATCAATTTGGAGGAGTAAAAAACAGAGTCCATATTGCATGATTGAAAAAAAATTTAATTCAAAGTTTTAAAACAAGAAGGGCAAAGCCCATACGACTCACATGCTTGACCTTGACCTTTATATGACCTTGACCTTCAGGTGACCTTCAAGGTCAAGGTCAAACAACTAAACCTACCAATGACATCATACACAAAGAAATGCTTTACACATTTTCCCTACCAAAATACATGTGACCTTGACCCAAGGTCAAGGTCATCCAAGGTCATGCAACACAAAGCTGTGAATTCAAGACATAGGAAGCACAATGGTGCTTATTGGCACTTTCTACCATGAGATATAGTCACTTTTAGTGGTTCACTACCCCATTTTGGTCACATTTCATAAGGGTCAAAGTGACCTTGACCTTGATGATATGTGACCAAATGTGTCTCATGATGAAAGTATAACATGTGCCCCACATAATTATTAAGTTTGAAACAGTTATCTTCCATAGTTCAGGGTCAAGGTCACTTCAAAATATGTATACAATCCAACTTTGAAGAGCTCCTGTGACCTTGACCTTGAAGCAAGGTCAACCAAACTGGTATCAAAAGATAGGGCTTGCTTTGACCTATATACCACTTGTAGCTAAGGTCGCCATTCTCAATAACGTGGGAGAAAATTGGGAAAATGTGAAAAATGACTGTTTTTGAGACCACATTTATGGCTCCTGTGACCTTGACCTTGAAGCAAGGTCAAGTCACTATGTATGTTTTTTGAGGCCTTGTCATCATACACCATCATGCCACATTTGGTGTTGATAGACTTAATAGTCTCCGAGAAAAATCCAACGTTTAAGTTTTTTACGGACGCCCGGACGCCCGGACGGACGGACGGACGGACGACACGGCTCAGTACATAGACTCACTTTTGCTTCGCATGTGAGTCAAAAAGGTAGTGAAATCTCAGCACAAATTTTGAGTTTAAGCCCCCAATCCTTAGCCAAAGCACAAAAAAGCAAAGTGTAGCCAAAGCTTTTCTAAATATATTTAATCTCTTTTAAATTCTTGTTCCATGTTAATTTCTTGACTGAATTTTGAATTTGCATTGATGGAGAAGCCAAGCATGAAAGGGAACAGCTTTCAAAGGCATGGGTAAGTGGAAAATGAAAGAAATTTCAGTCACCATTTGGATGAAATTTAGATCAAGTGAAGCTCAAACGATAGGTGGAAACTACCAGACAGAGCGACTCGTGTAATTGAAGAAAATCATGCCTGAATGAATGCCTGACTGCAAAACAGACTACAAGCCAGTCTCATAATGATAAAGACACAGAAGGACAAGTAAAACATCATTAAGAAAAAAAAAATCCCCATGCCTGAAAGGTGAACATTTCTGGAGGGCAAGAGAGCGAGGGGTAATAAAGAATGGATCTACTCACTGAGTTGCGGTTTAGAACATTGTGTATTGCCTGTCTTGTCTGTGAGATGTGATTTACAAGGGAGCTTCCACTTCCTCCCTAAAAAAACACAAGCAAATAGTGACACCTGAGCCGAGGATGTTGTCTTCGGGAATCTCCTCATGGGGAATCATCCTTCTGCTATGGCAGCAAAGAGACAATGAATGATGACGATTGTGACTTAGAGGGGGGGGGGAAATAAATCAACTTAAATACACAAGTGAATAGAGCATTACTGCACTGAAAAACTTTAGTCGTCCATTAATCTTTTTTTTTAAAACCAACTTTGTAATGTTGGTTACCTCTGAACACTTTTCCAGGTGAAAAGTTTAAAAAGGCAAGAATTTATTTAACTCGTTGAGATCATCCACAGGTCTAGGAAGTGTTAGATGAAAATGAAATCTCTCCTGTAAGAACTAAGATAAGTTTAAAATATCACTCAGCTCTGGAAGTGTTAGAAAAATATAAATAAAACCTTTAAATATCAAACTTGTATAAGTAGCCACCATCCGTACTGCATTACATGCATCTGCATTCACAGGCTGACACAACAAACCTCAGAGATAAATCTTCAACATTTCAGAACTGCAATTTTCACAGGTACTTAGGTCCAGATAAACATAAAGATAATTCAAGAAAATTCACTGCCTATGGTTAAATCCAAAAAACAAACACTATTCAGAATTATGAAAGTTATCTCCAAATTGCAAGTTCAAAGAGCACAGCCTTAAGTACAATAATGATGGTAGTAAAGTGACCAATTAACCACAATGTCAAACTTATTATTGGCTGATAATAACAATACGAAAGAAAAAATGTACACTACAGGATGCATCTTTACAGGTTTGTGTTTATATCAAGCAAGTTAATTTTCATCCATTAACAATGCACAGCTAAATCAACATAAGTAATAAGTATGATACCTCATATCCTTCAAGCACGACAGGTGGATCAATCAAAATACACAGTATAACCTTTTCCTGCAAGTTAATTTTCTAACCTCACTGACATCCACACACCTTTTTATCAGTTCCATTCACAGAACTGAGAGCATACATTAAGACTCAAATCTCTCTCTGTCTCTCTCAGTCTCTCTCTCTCTCTCTCTCTAAGGCAGGCAAGCAGGCACACACACACACACACACACACACAAACACACACACACACACACACACACACCTGTCCTTATTCCTACTAACTCAAATAGCACAAAATGATCTCCATGGTTTACATGACATTTATGCATCATCTTACAGATTCTCCAAGGGAATAATTATTTGGGCTATAGACACACACAAAAACTCTACAAAGAAAACTGACAAGGGCCAGCAAGACAAATTTTATACTCCATAACCATCTGAACAGCTCGGGATAAATCATTAACATATTCTTGCAGTCATACGACTCAAGAATCCAAATCAAACACAGATTTTTTTTCAGTTTCACATCACAGCACCACAGCTTCCAATCTCCCTAGACCCCAGCCCTGGACCCGCGCTCAAAGAGAAATACTCCCTACAAAAGATCCAGGGGCAGCGGCACCGGAGAGAACGGCATGGTAGAAAGCCTCAGCCTCCTCATATCTGGGCTGCTGCAGCCACACCGATTCCTCCATGAGAGCGTTGGCTGCCATTTCCAAGAAAAGCTCCAGGGCTGCAAAGCCACAAACACAGAAGAGACTTCATTCTACCTTTCAGTTCAGGGCCGACTACACAGGGTCATTATGACGAGGGTGACACTACATGGACATTTCGCCCCCACTCCTTATATTCACATTACTTTACAAGGTTGTATGAATGAGGCCTTCTAAGCTAGGATCCAGAGCTGCAAAACCACAAACAGAAAAAATGTCATTCTACATATCCCTACATGGGCCAGCTGTGCAGGATCATCACGAAAAGGTGGGCCCTTTTCCCCCACTCCTACATGATCGGATCGTTTTACAAAGTTTCATGCAGTTTTCAACCTAGGTTCTTGGGCTGCAAACACAGAAGAGACCTCATTCTACCTTTCTGTTCATGGGCCATCTGCACAGGGTCATTAAAAAGGGTGATCATACTACATGGACTTTTCCCCCTACTCCTAATATTCAGATCACTCAACAAGGTTCCATGAGGGCTTCAAAGCTAGGTTTCAGGGCTGCAAAGTCATAGAGGATGGATGGATGGATGGATGGCATTTTACAACCTATCAGCCTTTGCAGGCTACGCAAGGCCGTTAAGCACGAAAATCACTAGACCAGATCAGAGTAACTGTAAATCGAGTCACGATGTCCCTAGTTATTCGCCTCTTATGAATTGCATAGGGAGATGAGGTGGGTCAATTCTTACCCCCCAACCTACAGGGGGATAACAGAGAAGACTTTATTCTACCTTTCAGTTCATGGGCCTCTGCATGGGGTCATTATGAAAGGAAATACTACATGGATTTTTCCTCCCTTCCTAACTGTTTAGATCATTTTACAAGTTTCTAAAAGGGCTTCCAAGCTAGGTTCCAGGGCTCGAAAGCCGGCATTGACAAGAATAAACTTCATTCTATTTAGCTTTACACGGATCATCTGTGCAGGGTCATCATGAAAAAGGTATAATATGTGGGCTGTTTTTTTCCACTCCTAAATGTTAAGATAAGTTCTAGGGCTGCAAAGCCATAGACACATAAAACACTTCATTCTACATTTCAGTACTTAAACAAAACATCTGTGCTGGGTCATCATAAAAAGGTGATTTTTATGTTTTTCCCCCACTCCTGAAAGTTCAGATAACTTTACAAGGTTCTATGAGGGCATCAACGCTAAGTTCTAGGGCTGCAAAGCCACATAGACATGGACAAAATTCATTCTACATATCACTTGACGGGCCATCAGCGGGGGCCGGGGGGGTCATCATGAAAGTGATACTATTGCTATATGGGAGGTTTTCCCCACTTCTAAATGTTCTGATTCTTTTACAAGGTTTTCTTTGTGTTTTTTAAGCTACATTCTCGGGCTGCAAAACCACAAACAGAAGAGAATTCATTTTACCTTACAGCTCATGGGCCGTCTGCACAGGGTCATTATGAAAAAGGTTATACTAAATGGATTTTCTCCCACCCCAAAATGTTTGCAATATTTTACAAGGCTCTGTGAGGGTTTCTAAGTTGAGCTCCAGGGATGCAAAAACTTCCATCTACCCATCAGTACACGGGCCGTCAGCACAGGATCATCATGAAAACTAACACCACACGGCTGCTTTTCCTCACTTCCAAAATGTTCTGATTACTTTGCAAGATTTTAAAGTCTAAGACAGCTTCAAAGCCAGGCTTCAAGGTTGCAAAGCCACAAAACACACACACACACACACACACACACACAGGACTTCATTCCATCAATCTAAGGGACTAGTCTGCACAGAGGTATCACAAACCGGCAATTTGTAAGGACTTTTCACCCACCCTAAAATATTCTAACTGCTCGGAAAGTCATGAAAGGGTTTCTGAGCATAGCTTTGGGGTTGCAAGGCACAAAGAACAGACTTCATTCAAGCTGTCCCTACTGTTAATTAAATCCATTATTTATAGTTGGATAGGTCAGTATTCTAAGCAAGGGGTCAACAGGCTGCCTCAGTCAAAATTTTCAAGATGGCGTCACCCATGTACTATCTTTTCAATGCTTTGTAGCAAGGAACTTTTTTTCACTTTTGGGGGAGTGGGTGGGTGGAAGACGTTTAATTTTCCTAATTTTCTTCTGCAAAATCTTGCGTGTCATTTGGAAGAACACTACAAAGATGATTTCACACTCTTACTTCTTTTTTCAAACCTTTTACAGTCTTCCAAAGCTACTCAATTCCTCATTTTTTGAAGAACTATTTTTTGAAAACAGTACCATATTCAACTCAAGTAGTTCATATGAGTGATGAATAATTGTTTCACCAAAAATGCTATTCTGTCATTTACAGATAGATCTTTTTTTAATTCTTGCTTATTCTAGTTAATAACAGTGGGAATATTTATTTTTATTGACTCATAAAATTGAGTGAAAAAGCTATTTCTCCAGTGAGTTGACATAACCTGACCTTCTGTCAACAGAACAACACAATATGCCTATCTGCTGCCCTTGTTGCTGGACTGTCCATACATGGACTATTTCAATTCCTGCTGTCTGACAAAATGCATGAAGACAAAAGAACGTTACAACTACAAGTATACCTTCCCCCAGTCATCCCCCACCCCCAACCCTGCATCGAACTCCCCCCCGAGCTTCTTGTCATCGCTGGATGAAGGTAAGGAGTATGGCAGAAGCAAACCCCCAAAATACTTCCTTTTGAAGTTTGTTCAAAGAACACTTTCTCTCATCCTGAGAAACAAAAGACACACACACACACACACACAAACAACAAGAAGGGCAAAGCCCATACGACTCACATGCTTGACCTTGACCTTTATATGACCTTGACCTTCAGGTGACCTTCAAGGTCAAGGTCAAACAACTTAACCTACCAATGACACCATACACAAAGAAATGCTTTACACATTTTTCCTACCAAAATACATGTGACCTTGACCCAAGGTCAAGGTCATCCAAGGTCATGCAACACAAAGCTGTTAATTCAAGACATAGGAAGCACAATGGTGCTTATTGGCACTTTCTACCATGAGATATAGTCACTTTTAGTGGTTCACTACCCCATTTTGGTCACATTTCATAAGGGTCAAAGTGACCTTGACCTTGATGATATGTGAACAAATGTGTCTCATGATGAAAGTATAACATGTGCCCCACATAATTATTAAGTTTGAAACAGTTATCTTCCAAAGTTCAGGGTCAAGGTCACTTCAAAATATGTATACAATCCAACTTTGAAGAGCTCCTGTGACCTTGACCTTGAAGCAAGGTCAACCAAACTGGTATCAAAAGATAGGGCATGCTTTGACCTATATACCACTTGTAGCTAAGGTCGCCATTCTCAATAACGTGGGAGAAAATTGGGAAAATGTGAAAAATGACTGTTTTTGAGACCACATTTATGGCTCCTGTGACCTTGAAGCAAGGTCAAGTCACTATGTATGTTTTTTGAGGCCTTGTCATCATACACCATCATGCCACATTTGGTGTTGATAGACTTAATAGTCTCCGAGAAAAATCCAACGTTTTAAGTTTTTTACGCCCGGACGGACAGACGGACGGACGGACGACACGGCTCAGTACATACTCACTTTTGCTTCGCATGCGAGTCAAAAATCAAGACATCTTCAACTCAGTGTAATCATAAGCTGAGCAAATAAATTCAACAAAATGATCGTGATCTACTACTTTTTACCTATCTGTAATCCTATACACTGTAGGACAAATGTTCCGCAGTTCTTGCTTGTACTTTTATAATGTTCCACACTCGACTGTTGTGCAAAGGTACATTTTTCACAAGTCACAGCAGGCAAACACATTTCCTAGTTCAAGATATTCCACTTGAAAAAGACAACGAAGTGTCAAGCTCACAGTCTCACTCAAAAGTGCCATAACAATACAATATGGTGTCACTGGAAAACCCAAGATTCTTGTACAGTCCAGCCAAACACATCCACCCACCACCCACCCCTCTCCTCCTTCCCACATGCACGCACGCACACACATATGTGCATGCGTACACACACACACACGCACACACACACACACGCATGTGCACAACACACATACACACACACAAAACCATGCTTGTTAATAAATCTAAACTCATCTGCAATAACACAAAATCTTCTCAGGGATAAGCGAACAAAGAGTGTCACAGTGCTTTGTGAAGTTCTGTATGTAGAGTAGACATATCACACATGAAACTTATTAGAAGACCACCCAAAAAAAAAATTATAAGACAGAAATATTGTTATTAGTTGATTGCTGGTTTTTTGGTCCAGCAAGAAAATTTGCTTTCCACTCTTGCATTGAAGCAACTGAATGAGAACAATCAAACACCATTGCGTGCATCACAGACAGCACCACAAAATAGATCAATAAATGTCCCAGAGCTTATGAAACCTAGTTCTATAGTAAGCTTAACATTTAGTTTATGCCTTTCCAACACACACAAAAAGTCAACTAGTTCATCCCACTACAAGCTCATTTACTCTAGGCCGAGGCAAACAGCACAGAAACACCAACGCAGATATTGATGCAATGAGTGGCAATGCCATTCAAAATGTGACCACTGCTAAACTACATAAAACACTCAGCACTACAAATCAGATCGCACTAGTAATCCAGCAGGAGATGGACAGATGGACGGATGGACACACACACAGAGACAGATACAGGGAGACAGAAAGACAGGAAAAAAATCCGCAGCCAGGTGCCATGTATGAATCATAATGTATTTATATGGGACGGGTGAATTACACTACTTTTATAACATAATTCGGGCAAAGTGTGCAGATGTCAGAAACGTTGTTTTCTATTTTAAACATCACTATCACAAGCGTAACTCCATTGCTGGGGTAAGTTGCAGAAGTAGGACAACGTCGTACGGACACAGGATCTGCGCTTTTCAGTAGGCAGAGTGGCGCCTGGCTGCGGAATTCTTCCTCATTGAACTATTGTTTGGTCTTCGATTGAAAATCAGTCAGTTCTGTGATTCTCCGTGACACCGTCGAGCTCACTCAGTGAAACCCAAGTGAAGGGCTTGGAGTTGGACAAGCCTTCACAAGTGACAAGGCAGCGTGAAGGCTGACACGGCAAGCCCAGTAAGTGAGTGAAAACTACAGTCTCTATTGATCAAATTTTACAAATAAAACAAATCTACACATCCTTATGTATCTGGAGACGTCCACGACACTGTGTAAAGAATAGTTCACAGTGAATAAAATATTCTAAAGGACTGAAAAACAAGAATTATGCATGGCCCAACATACTCACGTGTATCTCCGTAGAACGCACGGAAGGAAAGGAAGTACGCCGGTTTTATGTGTGGTTTCAACTCTATAGAAAAACTGAACCCCGAAATAAAACATTTCTCATTCATTCATTTACATTTTTCTTCCAAAATCATATTTCTATCACATCTATGTATTCTCTATTTTTTAAACTATATATCAGTCTTTATTTTCTGTTTTATTTCTTGTTGTTGAGTTCGAGTATTGTATGCAACCTTGCACACATGAGGAGAGGGAAAATCTAAAAAAAATACCGACATGGACTCCCCAAAAGACGAATCTTCTACGAGTGTGCTGCCGTTATCTCGCATAAAGACAATAATGAAGAGTTCTCCCGATACGTCAAGCATAAGCCAGGAGGCATTGTTTCTCACTGGGAAGGCAACGGTAGGACTCTTTTACGGGGTTTAGGTTTAGCTGAAAAACTCAAAAGGTGGTATTTTCAAATTCAATGTCAAAATGTGCCGATCGCCTGCAGCACAAGCATCACGCCGATGCAGCATTATTTGCGAAGTCGTTGCCGTTGAAATAGCAACATTTCTAGTATTTTTCAGTTCGCTGTCACTTTCATTCATTTCTTGCAGTTGAAGGTTATTGGTTTAGCTGTTGACATGAGCAGGAACGTCTCAACCCTCAACCTGAGATCAGAGATGCTTGTAGCGTTGTGCATAGCGGCGATAGCCATAGATCATAGATGATAGGGTAACATTTCTTCTTTTTCAAGTGTAATAACCATCCACTGATTTAGATGACAAACCAAAATGTTAATGAGAGAGAGCGAGAGCGCGAGCGATCAAAGGAAACCCCGCAGATGGGCGGCTGACGCTTTCCAAGAATGACTGATAGTCTGCCATGCAATCGTGCAGGCTTAATTTCTTCATATACTGATATAGCAATACAAGCTCCCTCTGGTTTGGGAGTAAGATCACTGAACAGATGTACGCTGTTTGTAAGAGGCGAATAACTGGGAAAATCAAGAGTTGGCTTGCTCTCCCTGTAACCAGCTCTAGTGATTTTCGTTGTGAGTGGTTTTGTACAGCCTACAAAGACTAATATGCTGTACAAAAACCCTATCATCATCATCATCACCACCACCATCATCATCACCACCACCATCATCATCACCACCACCATCATCATCCATCATCATCATCATCATCATCATCATCATCATCATCATCATCATGTAAAATTCCTTTATTTGTCACCATCATGTTGTTGTCCTCCTCCTCCTCCTCCTCCTCCTCCTCCTCCTCCTCCTCCTCCTCCTCCTCCTCCTCCTCCTCCCCCCCCTCCTCCTCCTCCTCCTCCTCCTCCTCCTCCTCCTCCTCCTCCTCCTCCTCCTCCTCCTCCTCCTCCTCCTTCTTCTTCTTCTGCTGCTGCTGCTGCTGCCACTCTGCTTCTTCCAGAAGTCATTTTGCCGTATAGATTTTCCATTTACCTTTGATTCTTCAACTTCATCCAAATGGGTTTTTTTGCTGACCACTTCATATATATCACTTAATTCTTCTGGAATTTTTATCATATTCTAAAACTTTATGAAGCAATTTTTGTGTTGTATGAATACCGGAATGATTTTGAATTGCTCAGGCCTTGTGTTCAGAAGGGAAAAGTAGTTAGAGACCAGATGAATGAACATTGTACACGTATAGAGCAAGAATTAAGTTTCTTTATGAGCCAAAGAAGATGAAAAACAGTTGTGGTTATGGTGACCCAACTGACCCTATTTTTTTCTGCCAAACTCATGATCCCCCCCCCCCCCCCCCCCAAAAAAAAAAAATGGGGAAGAAATACTTGGTAATCAAAGAAGTGTATGCAGTTTCATCTTCCCTGCCTTGCAAGCACTTGAGAAATCCACTATGTAAGTAAAACGTCAGGGTCTTTTCAATTAAAGAGAAATTATGATTCATGTTCAATCTGGCCTCCTCTATTAAAGTTTATTTTACAGTTCAGGCTGACCTATTGACCCAATTTTTTCTGGCCCTGTTACCATAAACCCAACTATTTTTTTCTTTTGGCCTCCCTTACTTTTCATTGTGACCAAGAGTCCAGTGCTGACAATAAGTGGATTTGACATTTTTGTTTTTCCAGGAGATGTTTATCCAGACTTTGGCGCGATTCTCTCAAGCTCATGCACAAAACCACAAGGATCGAAGCAGGAGCTTGCATTATGGGGACCTGGCAGAGATTGTCAACACAGAGGAGTCTTTGGGTTTCCTGCAAGGTGGGAAGGAAGCAGACCTGTTTTTACCCTTACGATTTTAGCGTGATCTATGACAATTTTCACGTCAAATTACAATTTTATGATTTGCAAATCGCCATTACGATTTTCTCTGTACCAAACTTACGATTTCTTTCATTTTGATTGTAATCTGATTTTTTAAAATAACCTTTGCGCATGTGCAGGCCTGTCTCCTGTGAAGTCTCTGACTCGCTATCGGCCTTACAGGCTCTGCGGGGTAGGGAGATTTCCCATCCTTATTTGTTTGGTATATTTGTTCATCTGTGTCAGCTACAGTGAGGGGGTACTGAGGTCGCCTTCTGCTGGGTTCCTAGCCATATGGGCATCCCGGGGAACGAGAGAGCAGATCAGGCTGCCAAGTCTGCTCTCTCCCTTCCCATGTCCCCGGGCAGGATCCCAGCGGGCGACCTGGTACCCCGTATTACTATACATTTCTAACCTGTGTCAGGCCGACTGGGACGGCAGGGCACATAACAAATTTCACGAAATAGCTTCTGTGTGGGGTAAGCAACTCTCCCCCCTATCGCTCACAAGAACAGAGGAAGTTGTGCTCTGCCATTCCCGGATCGGCCATTCTGTTTTGACCCACTCCTATTTGTTGCGGTCGGAGCCTCCACCGGAGTGCCGTACTTGCCAGTGCAGGATCACCATGCGGCACGTTCTGGTGGAGCGCCCTTGACTTGCTCATCTACGGAGTGGGTCGAGCAGTCTGTCAGATATATAGACATTGAAGTGTCCCTTCTGTGGTATAAAAATAGTTTAAGTGGAAATTGTGTTGCGTGAAGTTCTGTATAAATTTACTTTCAACATTATCATGTCATCTTTTTCTCACTTCTGTAATTATCTTTTCAACTCTCTCTCTCTCTCTCTCTCTCTCTCTCTCTCTCTCTCTCTCTCTCTCTCAATCTCTCTCTCTCTCTCTCTCTCTTCCCCCCCCCCCCCTCCCCCCCCCCCCCCCCCCCGCCCCCCTCCCTCCCCTCCCCTCCCCTCTTTCCCTCTTCCCCCTCCACTCTTCCCCCTCCACTCTTCCTCCTCCCCTCTTCCCCCTCCCCTCTTCCCCCTCCCCTCTTCCTCCTCCCCTCTTCCCCCTCCCCTCTTCCTCCTCCCCTCTTCCCCTCCC
Source organism: Theodoxus fluviatilis (assembly GCA_034096865.1). Lineage (NCBI taxonomy): Eukaryota > Metazoa > Mollusca > Gastropoda > Cycloneritida > Neritidae > Theodoxus > Theodoxus fluviatilis. The sequence goes on along the minus strand of JAWQFJ010001472.1, from coordinate 25,129 downwards.
CTCTTCCTCCTCCCCTCTTCCCCCTCCCTCCCTCCCTCCCTCCACTCCCTCCCTCCCTCTCTCTCTCTCTCTCTCTCTCTCTCTCTCTCTCTCTCTCTCTCTCTCTGCTCTCTCTCTCTCTCTTGCTCTCTCACTCGCTCGTTTGCTCTCTCAGAGCAATGTAGACTATACAAGCTTAGCACTGTTGTTAATGTGGTAGTGGTTGTTAACCTTACATGTGCTAAGGGGCCAAAATTTCAAAGGAATTTTTCTTTCAGTAGTTGCTCTGGCCGTGAAAATATTCCTTCAATCCATCAAGCAGTATTCCAGCTGAAAACATCAACAGTTCTCAAAAGGAGCAATGCACAACAGTTAAGCAAGAGCAACAACCGAAGGGGATATTGGGCTGAAAGTTCAGTCCAGCAACTCTTCTAGGGTTAATGATATTGGGCGGATATTTCGGCCCTGTAACACTTCTGAGGTTAATGATGATATTTACTGTTTTCAGAATGCATTTTTGTTCCTTGTTAATCACTCTGCATTCCTTTTAAATCTGTATACCTCAGTAATATACATGTATGCAATTGTTGTTATTGTTGTTGTTACAGACATCATCCCACGGAAGATCACAGGAAAGGAATTTTGGGAAATTCAAAAACAACAAGACGAGGATAGCTGATCTTGTACTAACTCTTGTATGTATGCATCATCGTGAAGTCTCCAGGAGCTTCATCATTGGGACAAACACGTTTCAGACAAGAATAGACTGGGTGCAAGTGAAAAGTTTGAGGGCGTGTTGTTAGACTTGCAAGCAGCAAGATCATAGGCCATTGTGTTTCAGTTTGATGAGAAAAGCTAATGAGAGATGTAAAGTTCTATCTGGTGCACTGTTAGCAATTGAAGTGCAGACATGACTGGCTGCTTGAGAAAATGAAATGTTTAACCATACGTAATATTGACAGATGGACATAGTAAGTCACACACACGCACACTAATCTACATGTGTGTGCACCTGATTACTTAAAAATCAGGTGACAGGGGTAGAATCTATTGATAATGAATATGTGAGAGAGAGAATATGAGAGAGAGAGAGAGAGAGAGTATGAATATGTAGTTTATACTCTTGTTTGCATTATCCTAGCCCTGTACACCAGATATCTTGCTCTGTAAAAATTGACTTGCTTGACGTCTGATGAACCTTCAAAACTAGGGAGAAAAAATGTCACATGAATTCCAAATTAAAATATGTGTACTGTTATATGTATGCCTAGGGGAGTCTGTGGAATGTGTCTTTTTCACTTCAAGGATCAATTTTTAAGGATGTATTTTATGTTTACCCACGGGTCGTAAAAATGATTAATTTCCATTAACAACAGGGAAACATTAGGTTTTAGGGTGTTTGGCTTTGTATTAGGAGTGAACGTGTGTGTGTGTGTGTGTGTGTGTGTGTGTGTGTGTGTGTGTGTGTAAGTGTGTGTGTGTGTGTGTGTGTGTACGTGTGTGTGTGTGTGTGTGTGTGTATGTGTGTGTGTGTGTATGTGTGTGTGTGTGTGTGTGTGTATCTGTGTGAGTGTATGTGTGTGTGTGTGTGTGTATGCGTGTGCGTGTGTGTGTGTGTATGTGTGTGTGTGTGTGTATGCGTGTGTGTGTGTGTGTGTGTGTGTGTGTACGTGTGTGTGTGTGTGTGTGTGTCTGTGTGTGTGTGTGTGTGTGTCTCTGTGTGTGTGTGTGTGTGTGTGTAAGTGTGTGTGTGTACGTGTGTGTACGTGTGTGTGTGTGTGTGTATGTGTGTGTGTGTGTGTGTACGTGTGTGTGTGTGTGTGTGTGTGTGTGTGTGTGTGTGTGTGTGCATGCATGTGAGTATTTGGAGTTACCAGCAATGTGGCTTCAGACATATGTTGCATTCAAGCAACTCAGTCCCTGTAGTACAATGTTTGAAGACAAACTTTTCCCAGATACTGACCATAATTAATACATCAATTGCCATGGTGTACAATATTCCCCCTCATAACAGCATTCGCTTCACCTAACCTTGTATTCCAATCCAAAGTGGAAGTCCTTCGTGGTGTGGCCGATGCTGAACATTTTCAGTCACACACAATGGCTTCTCTCTTTCCTCATCTTGCTCTGGTGTGCATAACTTTCCATGTAGAAAAATAGCATGTCTTCTTGATTCAAATTTGACTGTTGTTGTTGTTGTTGTTGCGTACCTGGGCTAAACACTCCCAGGATCACCCAAGTGGGTGAGATGATTGCGTGTGTGGCTGTTTTTGAACACCCCGCCACATAGGCAGCCACACTCCGTCTTCAGGGGATTTGATCTCTGTCTCCAGAGAATGCCAGTTGTTATGTTAAGAGCTTACCATGGCTGAAGATAATCCCCACATAACATTAACAGTACAACATAACAACATTTTGCTGTAACCTTGGTTGTGGCTGGAGTCAACAAATAACAACAGCCTTTGCCCAAAGCAACAAATTTGACTGAAAGATCACTTCTGTATAACTGAAGAATTTTCTGCTGTAGAAAAGCAACATGAGAATTTAAGCATATTCCCTCTTCCCAAATGCCATCCGAGTTAATCTACAGCACTAGTACCAAAAGGGGGGAAATAAGCTAAAATTATAAATTAAAATTAAAACAGAATCTGTTGTGGTTTTGGATACCTTGAACAATGCAGAAACGGATTTTAAAACAACAAAATGAATACCACAAGTCGAAGATTTTGAAAAAAAATCGCCGATTCCACAGTCCAACAATCTAAATTATGGCATGGCCATTTCAGACGCACCAAGCACCGGAAGCCGGGATGCGTCATTCTTTTTTGTGCACTAGAGCCAAAACGTGTTTAAATTTTCTGTGTAAACGTCACAGGTTTGTGTGGAATTTCCCCAGGAAACATTTAACTGCATGCCTTATTTTGAACAAAATCTTAATTGCACCACACTGACCACTAATGTGCTCAGTACTGTAGATGAACTCATCTGTTCTAGGAATATGACGGGTTTTTCTCCCTTCTTATACTTCTTCATTTTCTTTATTAATGAGTGCCACAGTCCAAAAAGTCAGACTACAACGGCAGAGTACTACAACCCGAATTTTTGCCCAGTTGACAGTTCCTTCACTAAACTCACTCTCTATTGGTTAGAGCCTATTTCTGTCAACCAATGAGAGCACAGCACACATCAGGGCCGGTCTGCCATCATTGCCAGTGCAGTGGGAGTGTGCTGTGGTTGGTTATCACGACACTCCAAGGGTTAAGGCGGGAAATGTGAGAAGGGCAAGCTGGGGTTTAGCAGAAAGCAAGGCTGTTTGGGGAATGGCAGCAAAGGGTAGAGAGAGGCATACATTGGAAACTATAGATTACATGGCACTAGCATGGGCCCATCATAGACCCCACTTGGAAAAAGCAAGAGAGGTAAACCAGTCGGCACATGTCAGTGCACGGTGGAACGGGAAATGCTCGAAGAGAGGAAGACCTGGCATGAACTGCCGTGGCTAGTCCAAGACAGGCCTGGGTGGAGGAGCTTTGTCGGCGCCGTACGCTCCACTGGGAGAATTGAGTGAGTGAGTGAGATATATATGTTATTTAATTTTCCAGTTGGTAGTCTTGTCAGTGTAGACTCCCACTGGGCAGCTAAACATGCATGTCGATGCCAGTATTCTAAGGAAGTGGTTCATCCTTCAGTGGATAAACTGCAATGCTTTTGATTTGATTTTCTACCATGCTTTAATTAGAAATTAAATATGCACAGCATGAATTTTGCTTCATTACGAAGCATTTGAAAAAGTTGTATTGTTCACATGGTTTACTTCGGATCAAACTATTTTATTACAATACAATTTAGGCTTGGAGGGAGTAAATACAAAAAGGAATGAATTTTTGTGTAACACTAACTCATCTACTGTACATCTTTTTTTAAAGATCTTGTTCATTTCTTTCTGTGAAAACCTGCTTCATTCATCTTCATCATGATTAAATGTTTTATTTTGATTGCTTGCTCTCTTTTGTCATGAAAAGCAGTTTGTATATTCAACATTTGTCCAAAGTCAAAGAGTGCAGAGCTCTCTCATCAGCTGGAATTTCTGGCTGCTGGACAGACATGCAAGGTGGATGGATGATGTCTGTCAACTCATCATGGTCAGTCTTTGTATGCTGAGGGGATGCTGCGGAGGCAGGCTTTTCAGAGGCAATCATGACTTGTCATCCGCAATCCTTTGGCAGGATGAGAGACTCGTTTCATTTCAAAAGGTGTTTTAAAAAAATGTTCAGAGAAGCCCAAAGCCTTTCTCCTAATTGAATCCATCTGCATAGGTGCTCGCTGTAAGTGCTTCTCTCTAAACCTTTAAAAAAACCAATCGAAAAGAAATGGGTCTCGGGTATCACAAGAGGAATACATATGATTTGTTAGGATTGCTCATGGAAAACTCGCCTGTGGGAGCGAAGATGGTTGATGAGGCTGATCTGTGCGTGGAAGGTTCTTGGACAGTGAGAGCAGGAAATGGTGACTGGCAACTGTGGGTTGCTGGCACACGCATGCACGCACACACACACAACACACTCCCTGAAACGCCTGACTGAACAGCTGGAGAAGTTCCACTTGCAACCCCTGTGATCCAACCTGGGTGCACAGTGGCAGGGTGGAGTCTGTAAGCTTGAAGTCCAGTACCATACAAAGTCACCTCCATTGAGGTGATGCTGCTGAAGTCCCAACTGCAGTGGTCGGGCCTTGTCATCAGAAGAGGCAACAAGCGCCTCCCGAAAAGGTTTGTTCTTTGGTGAACTGGTGCAAGGAGGTTGAAATATAGGTCGGCCATGAAAGTAATGCAAGGACAACCGGAAGAAGATTCTAAAATGGTGCAGCATCTCACTGCCCACATTCCAGGGAGTATGTATGTATGTGTGTATGTATGTATGTGTGTATGTATGTATGTGTGTATGTATGTATGTGTGTATGTATGTATGTGTGTATGTATGTATGTGTGTATGTATGTATGTGTGCATGTATGTGTGGATTTTCATTTGTATTGCGCCATACATCACATCACCGAATGTGCTCATGGCACTGGACTACACTCGGTGGCGAGCTGTTTCTCACACAGCGTCAGACTTTTTGGAGGGAGACTGTCTGCCGCAACATGCAGCAGTTCCTTGAACGGCGCTACAGAACAACATGTGGCAAGACCGGGGTTCCAAACCTGCAAGTCTTGCAGATTTATGGTCTGCCTAGCATCGATTACATGCTGACCCAGAGAAAGATGCGCTGGGCGGGCCACATAGTTCGTATGGATAACAGCAGAATTCCCAAAATACTACTGTATGACCTGCTGGCAGCAGGCTACCAGACAGCTGGGGGTCCCTGCAGGCTTCAAGGACTGCCTTAAAGGGACTCAAAGCCTGTGACTAAACACCAACAGCTGGGAATCTCACAGGTCCATGTGGAAGCAAATGTGCTGCAGGGGTGCAAAGACCTTTGAAGCCAGAAGGGTGGCCGCAGTCCTGGGGAAGAGGGTGAAGGAGGCAGGGTACGGCCTCTGGGGAGCCCTTCTGCTGCAAGACATGTGGTAGATGCTGTGCCTCTAAAATCGGCCTCTACGCCCACATGAAGACGCACACAAGATGACCTGCCTGCCTACTCATCCATCGGTTGCGACGGGAGAAGAAGAAGAGGAACAGAACCGTGGCAGACCCTGTGATGGCACCAAAGTCCCAGTGCCCCGCCTGCCTGCAACTCTGCTGCTCCAAACCGGGCCTGCAGAGCCATAGACAAGTCCACAGGGATGAGCACCGATACTGTCATCCGTGAACCAAGGGACAACTGTAAAGGCCATTGATCACCAAAAGTAATAAGAGCTGGTTTGAATAAGAGCAAGTTAATTAAGTCACGATTTCCCTAGCTAATTGCCTCTCACAAATCATATAGAGGAGTCACGGTGGGTATGAATGAATGAATGAATGAATGGAGGTTTTGCAGCCTATCAGCCTGTGTAGGTTATGTAAGTTCATTGATTATTTAATCAACGGAAACTAAGAGCGAATCAAGTCACGCTTTCCCTAGTCAGTCGCCTTTTACAAATCGTGCAGGGAGACTTGGTGGGTCAATTCTACCCCCCAATCCACATGAGGGAAACTAAGTATCAATTCTAACCCCCAACCCATGTAGGGAGACTTGGTGGGTCAATTCTACCCCCCAATCCACATGGGGGAAACTAAGTGTATCAATTCTAGCCCCCAACCCATGTAGGGAGACTAGGTGGGTCAGTTCAAACCCGCAATCCCCATGGGGAGACTAGGTGGGTCAGTTCAAACCCCCAATCCCCATGGGGAGACTAGGTGGGTCAGTTCAAACCCTCAATCCCCATGGGGAGACTAGGTGGGTCAATTCAAACCCCCAATCTGCATGGGGAGACTAGGTGGGTCAGTTCAAACCCCCAATCTACATGGGGAGACTAGATGGGTCAGTTCAAACCCCCAATCTACATGGGGAGACTAGGTGAGTAAATTCTGACACCCAATATACATGGGGAGACTAGGTGGGTCAGTTCAAACCCCCAATCTACATGGGGAGACTAGGTGGGTCAGTTCAAACCCCCAATCTACATGGGGAGACTAGGTGGGTCAATTCTGACCCCCAATCTACATGGGGAGACTAGGTGGGTCAGTTCAAACCCCCAATCTACATGGGGAGACTAGGTGGGTCAGTTCAAACCCCCAATCTACATGGGGAGACTAGGTGAGTAAATTCTGACACCCAATATACATGGGGAGACTAGGTGGGTCAGTTCAAACCCCCAATCTACATGGGGAGACTAGGTGGGTCAATTCTAACCCCCAATCTACATGGGGAGACTAGGTGGGTCAATTTTAACCCCCAACACACATATGGAGACTAGGTGGGTCAATTCTAACCCCCAATCTGCATGGGGAGACTAGGTGGGTCAATTCTAACCCCCAACCCACATGGGGAGACTAGGTGGATCAATTCTAACCCCCAACACACATATGGAGACTAGGTGGGTCAATTCTAACCCCCATCCCATGTAGGGAGACTAGGTGGGTCAATTCTGACCCCCAATCTGCATGGGGAGACTAGGTGGGTCAATTCTAACCCCCAACCCACATGGGGAGACTAGGTGGATCAATTCTAATCCCCAACACACATATGGAGACTAGGTGGGTCAATTCTAACCCCCATCCCATGTAGGGAGACTAGGTGGGTCAATTCTAACCCCCAACCCACATGGGGAAACTAAGTGGGTCAATTCTAACCCTCAACCCACATGGGGAGACTAGGTGGGTCAATTCTAACCCTCAACCCACATGGGGAGACTAGGTGGATCAATTCTAACCCCCAACGCACATATGGAGATTAGGTGGGTCAATTCTAACCCCCATCCCATGTAGGGAGACTAGGTGGGTCAATTCTGACCCTCAACCCACATGGGGAGACTAGGTGGGTCAATTCTAACCCTCAACCCACATGGGGAGACTAGGTGGGTCAATTCTAACCCTCAACCCACATGGGGAGACTAGGTGGATCAATTCTAACCCCCAACACACATATGGAGACTAGGTGGGTCAATTCTAACCCCCATCCCATGTAGGGAGACTAGGTGGGTCAATTCTGACCCTCAATCCACATGGGGAGACTAGGTGGGTCAATTCTAACCCTCAACCCACATGGGGAGACTAGGTGGGTCAATTCTAACCCTCAACCCACATGGGGAGACTAGGTGGGTCAACTCTAACCCTCAACCCACATGGGGAGACTAGGTGGGTCAATTCTGACCCCCAACCCGCAGATAGACAGGCTGCTGGCTCTGCAGAGCCTACTTCAAAGCTCAGCCAGGGGAGTACCATGTGGCCATAATGGGGGACAAGTTTACTGTGTCAAGATCCCGATGTTCTCAGATAAGCTGGCTGCTTGGGGCCACCCCTGCCTGAGCTACTGGAGCAGGCCCCTGGCTGAGCTACTGGAGCAGGCCCCTGGCTGAGCTACTGGAGCAGGCCCCTGGCTGGGCTACTGGAGCAGGCCCCTGACTGAGCTACTGGAGCTGGCCCCTGGCTGAGCTACTGTAGCAGGCCCCTGGCTGAGCTACTGGAGCAGGCCCCTGGCTGAGCTACTGGAGCAGGCCCCTGGCTGAGCTACTGGAGCAGGCCCCTGGCTGAGCTACTGGAGCAGGCCCCTGGCTGAGCTACTGGAGCAGGCCCCTGGCTGAGCTACTGGAGCAGGCCCCTGGCTGAGCTACTGGGGCAGGCCCCTGGCTGAGCTACTGGAGCAGGCCCCTGACTGAGCTACTGTAGCAGGCCCCTGGCTGAGCTACTGGGGCAGGCCCCTGGCTGAGCTACTGGAGCAGGCCCCTGACTGAGCTACTGGAGCAGGGCCTGAAAGACAGGCAGCTAGCCCCCTGTGAGTTGGGGGTCAGAATAGACCCACCGCATCTTTCTGTGTGATTCGTAAGAGGCGAATAACTAGGGACATTATGACTTGATTTGTGCTTACTCTGAACTATTCTAGTGATTTTCATGCTTAATGACCTTACATAGCCTTCACAGACCGATAGGCTGTAACACTCCATGCATGCATGCATCCATCCATGCATCCATCCATCCATACATCCATCCGTCCGTCCGTCTGTCCATCCACCCATCCCAGTAGCCAGGGGTTGCTGCTTTTTCAAAATCACCCATGACTGCTTGGGGTTGCTCTAAGTTCAGCAGTCTTGTTGGGTACAACAGACAGCACTGCCCCAAGGTTGTTGGTTGATGCAAAACCAGAACAAAAAACAAAAATATACAAGAGAGAACAGCCAAGTCTTGGCTGACAGGTTGGGCCCGTACAGGAAAGACGGCAAGCGGTGAAGATGGGTGGTATGGGAGGGAGGGATGGATGGATGGAGGTTTGCAGCCTTTCAGCCACCATATGCTATGCAAGGCCATCAATCATGAAGTCAATGATGGATGGATGGATGGATGGATGGTGTTTTACGGCCTATCAGCCTTTGTAGGCTATATAAAGTCAGTAAGCACGAAAATCACTTTAACAGTTTAGAGTAAACGCTAATGAAGTCACAGTGTCCCTAGGTATTCACCTCTTACGAATCACGTAGGGATGGATAGATGGATGGATGGAGTTTTATGGCCTATCATCCTTTGTAGGCTATATAAGGCCAAACAAGAAAAACACCAGAAGAGTTCCAAGTAAGTGCAAATCAAGTCACGATGTCCCTAGTTATTCGCCTCTTACGAATCGCGTGTGGAGACGCGGTGGGACAATTCTTACCCCGAACCCACAGCACAGGGGGATGAAGTCAATGAAACAATCCAGAGTAGGAGCAGGTCAAGGTTTCCCTAGTGTTTTGCATTGAATGAATTGCGTAGGGAGATAGGTGGCTCTACTTTCACCCCCAACCCACAGGGGGTCTACTCTCACCCCCAACCCACAGGGGGTCTACTCTCACCCCCAACCCACAGGGGGATGAAGTCAATGAAACAATCCAGAGTAGGAGCAGGTCAAGGTTTCCCTAGTGTTTTGCATTGAATGAATTGCGTAGGGAGATAGGTGGCTCTACTCTCACCCCCAACCCACAGGGGGTCTACTCTCACCCCCAACCCACAGGGGGTCTACTCTCACCCCCAACCCACAGGGGGTCTACTCTCACCCCCAACCCACAGGGGGTCTACTCTCACCCCCAACCCACAGGGGGATGAAGTCAATGAAACAATCCAGAGTAGGAGCAGGTCAAGGTTTCCCTAGTGTTTTGCATTGAATGAATTGCGTAGGGAGATAGGTGGCTCTACTCTCACCCCCAACCCACAGGGGGTCTACTCTCACCCCCAACCCACAGGGGGTCTACTATCACCCCCAACCCACAGGGGGTCTACTCTCACCCCCAACCCACAGGGGGTCTACTCTCACCCCCAGCCCACAGGGGGTCTACTCTCACCCCAAACCCACAGGGGGTCTACTCTCACCCCAAACCCACAGGGGGTCTACTCTCACTCCCAACCCACAGGGGGTCTACTCTCACTCCCAACCCACAGGGGGTCTACTCTCACCCCCAACCCACAGGGGGTCTACTCTCACCCCAAACCCACAGGGGGTCTACTCTCACTCCCAACCCACAGGGGGTCTACTCTCACTCCCAACCCACAGGGGGTCTACTCTCACCCCCAGCCCACAGGGGGTCTACTCTCACCCCCAACCCACAGGGGGTCTACTCTCACCCCCAGCCCACAGGGGGTCTACTCTCACCCCCAACCCACAGGGGGTCTACTCTCACCCCCAACCCACAGGGGGTCTACTCTCACCCCCAACCCACAGGGGGTCTACTCTCACTCCCAACCCACAGGGGGTCTACTCTCACTCCCAACCCACAGGGGGTCTACTCCCACCCCCAACCCACAGGGGGTCTACTCCCACCCCCAACCCACAGGGGGTCTACTCTCACCCCCAGCCCACAGGGGGTCTACTCTCACCCCCAACCCACAGGGGGTCTACTCTCACCCCCAACCCACAGGGGGTCTACTCTCACCCCCAACCCACAGGGGGTCTACTCTCACCCCCAACCCACAGGGGGTCTACTCTCACCCCCAACCCACAGGGGGTCTACTCTCACCCCCAACCAACAGGGGGTCTACTCTCACCCCCAACCCACAGGAGGATGAAGTCAATGAAACAATCCAGAGTAGGAGCAGGTCAAGGTTTCCCTAGTGTTTTGCATTGAATGAATTGCGTAGGGAGATAGGTGGCTCTACTCTCACCCCCAGCCCACAGGGGGTCTACTCCCACCCCCAACCCACAGGGGGTCTACTCTCACCCCCAACCCACAGGGGGTCTACTCTCACCCCCAACCCACAGGGGTCTACTCTCACCCCCAACCCACAGGGGGTCTACTCTCACCCCCAACCCACAGGGGGTCTACTCTCACCCCCAACCCACAGGGGGTCTACTCTCACCCCCAACCCACAGGGGGTCTACTCTCACCCCCAACCCACAGGGGGTCTACTCTCACCCCCAACCCACAGGGGGTCTACTCCCACCCCCAACCCACAGGGGGTCTACTCTCACCCCCAACCCACAGGGGGTCTACTCTCACCCCCAGTCCGAAAGGGGTCTACTCTCACCCCCAACCCACAGGGGGTCTACTCTCACCCCCAACCCACAGGGGGTCTACTCTCACCCCCAACCCACAGGGGGTCTACTCTCACCCCCAACCCACAGGGGGTCTACTCTCACCCCCAACCAACAGGGGGTCTACTCTCACCCCCAACCCACAGGGGGTCTACTCCCACCCCCAACCCACAGGGGGTCTACTCCCACCCCCAACCCACAGGGGGTCTACTCTCACCCCCAGCCCACAGGGGGTCTACTCTCACCCCCAACCCACAGGGGGTCTACTCTCACCCCCAACCCACAGGGGGTCTACTCTCACCCCCAACCCACAGGGGGTCTACTCTCACCCCAACCCACAGGGGGTCTACTCTCACCCCCAACCCACAGGGGGTCTACTCTCACCCCCAACCCACAGGGGGTCTACTCTCACCCCCAACCCACAGGGGGTCTACTCTCACCCCCAACCCACAGGGGGTCTACTCTCACCCCCAACCCACAGGGGGTCTACTCTCACCCCCAACCCACAGGGGGTCTACTCTCACCCCCAACCCACAGGGGGTCTACTCTCACCCCCAACCCACAGGGGGTCTACTCTCACCCCCAACCCACAGGGGGTCTACTCTCACCCCCAACCCACAGGGGGTCTACTCTCACCCCCAACCCACAGGGAGAGGGTGTATGGGACACTGTAGGTCAAGACCCACTTTTGTGCAGGAATGTAGATCTAATCCTCTGGTCTTCGCCCATGTTTCTGTTTAGCCTAAATGATTTAGGAGTTCAAGCCATGTGAGGGGAAAAAACTCAACAGAAAAACACTTTGGATTGCTTCCGAGTGTCATGGAGTCATTTACTTTTGTCCTGGTTCAGGGTTACATGGGGTATCATTCTTTCCTCACACAACTTGTGCAAATGATCAAGGACATCATCGTGAAAGATAATGACCCTGGCAAAAATTGATACGACACAAGAACAAATAAAATCAGGAAGTAGGAATTTCATCACATTTATTCAAAGCACAAAATGCAGCACATTCACCTGTTGCAATCATTTCAACATGTGTACAAATGTGTACAACACATAGGATGATGTAAAATTTAAGTTCAGCTAAAGCCTTGGGCCCTTGAGTCCAAATAACACCTCTCGCACTTAACAGGATAAAATGTTAAATAAATGGTCACAGTTCATGTTCGCTGAAACCACAAGTGTATATCATGCATACACTGCAGATCATGAATCATCCTGTTCACAACCCAACATGAACAAGTGCATGCCAGTTCATCCTGCAAATGTTCAAGGCCCAATGAATTTTCTCAATAGAAATTGCTGGGGTAGAAATCAAATGAAATGAACCTTTGATGCAGAAAGAATGATTGGATCAAAGGAACAGCCAATGCATAACTACAATTTGTAGTTTATTTAGAAGAATTAACAGAATTTGATAGGAAGTTTCAATAGAAGTGGATGGAGTTTTATGGCCTATCAGCCATTGATTATGAAGAATCATTATAGTTACTTAGAATGAGAGCAAATCGAGACACAATTTCCCTCATTATTAAGTAATTAACTTCTTATAAATTTTGTAGGGAGACGTGGTGGGTCAATTCTTACTCCCAACCCATAGGGTGAAAGCAACTGAGAGATAAGGACCTGATCATGACAGACTGCCAGAGGCACTTCTTCATACACATCTAGTCTGAAACATGGACACTTCCTTTTGCGTAAGCATCATGCCTTTTGAAGCTCGGGCAGAAGTTTTGTTGGATTGGCCACCCACAATCATTCACACCAAACACCATCCACACATCATAAGTCACACAACTGCACTTCCCACAATTCAGCAGTGTCCACAGATGGCATCATTCACTCCCAGGGCTGCTCCGACAGTCCAGCAATTGGATGAGGCCCTGAAAGTTCCATAGTGCCCTTTAGTATTACATTTTCACCTTTCACAGGTGCTCAAAACCACGCACTCTTACCCCCTAATCATAGGGCTGCGTTAACTGTCCTTCCATCTTAATTCCCTTGAGAGCAAGCAACCTGGCTGTTGATGACTGTCCCAGGGTCAATTTTCACAACTTTCCTTTCCACTTTCCAGCCCTCACACGTACCCAGTTTTACTCCTGGGTGGGAAGAAGCACAGTGTGTGAAGCATTTTTGCTCAAGGAAATAACTTTGGGATCTCTAAAACTTCAAGACTTCACAGCCACAACTGCCTGCAGGTCAAGCGCATAATAAGCCACTGAATCAGAGCCACAGTTCCAGTTGAGGAAGGGAATCAGTCAACCATGAATTCTTGGAATTGGTTGGGGTTTTTCTCGAGGGGGGGGGAGGGGGGAGGGGGGGGGGGGGGGGCAGCATTGTCAACAGACTCCAGTCTCGCACACACACACAAATATCTGTCTTGCTCATTCATTCTTTACATGACGACTGTAACATGTAACACATTCTGAACACAGAGATGTAATACTATCTCTGACACAGGTTGGTCACGTGACTTCGAATCCACATTCCAATGATTCTACCAATCAAAATTCAACATGATCAGAAGACCATTGAGAGTAAAAAGAGGCGATTCTATTTCACTCCAATTATTTATCCCGATAGATAAACACAAATTTGGTGTTCTAATAAAACTAATCTATGAGATTTTCAGGAAATCATTTGAGAACTACTTTTAGCGCGAACGTGTCTATAAGGTTGTAAACTGCCTTGCGCACGTGCGATTGTGTATATACAGTAGTCGCCGCTTATTAAAAACACATTGGGACCGAACAAAAGTGTTTTTAATAAGCGGCGTTTTTATTAACCGGCACTTCCCGCTTCACCAAGCCGTTGCGTTTCTTCCACCTGTTAAACCACCCATTTGTAGCTTTGAATTCGGAGCGACCAAGCTGGGAAGCAATCTGTTCCGCCTTCTGACACAGGATTGGGCCGTTTACAGGTGTGTTGCGCGCTTGGATAGAGTCGAACCACCGCTTTAAGCCATCTTCTGTCTCTTTATCCTTCCCGCAGCGCCGACGCTTCCTTTGGCCTTGACTGGAGCCCTCTGCGATATCAGCCCTAAGTTTATCTTCTTTTTTCAGTGTCTGGCACAGAAATGATGCCGACACACCCAAAATGTCAGCACCCTCCCTCAAACTTTTAGAATTTAGCTCTCGGTAGCGATCAAGCAAGTCCACTTTGTCTTTGGGTGTCATTTCTGTTCTTTTTCTTTTCTTTGGAGCTGAAGTTAAAGCCATTTTCTGATTCACTGCTTATCCAGCGAGACTAGACAGTGTTGAATTGACATCTGACGGTTTGCTGACAAGGTACGTGTAATCACTGTTCACACAAACGCTGAAGCGTCTTTAGTTGTCATCTAACGGTTTGCTGACAAGAATTCACAACCAGAGATCGACTCTGACCCTCCGAACTCGCTCAATGAAGTATAAATATTGCTGTTGTATTCAAAGTCCTTATAATTAGTAGAGTTCACAATATTACACTCTTGTGATTCGAATTTTACCGCACACAAGTTTTACATTCATGGGAAATCGATGTTTAGAAAATGAACTGACGGAAAAATGGCTGCCAGTATGGAGTGTATCACAACAAGCGGAGGAATACACTCACGATGTGATATGGCATTCAGCGTGGCTGTTCAGAACGGTGGTATGCATGTTATGGAAGAATTTAGGCTATCACGTGACCAACCTGTTGCTGAGACTATATTCACTAGTCTCAGCCACGCTGAATGCATGTAACATTGTCAGCAGACTCCAGTCTCACACACACACACACAAAATCTGTCTTTCTCATTCATTCTTTACATGACGACTGTAACATGTAACATTGTCAGCAGACTCCAGTCTCACACACACACAAAAATATCTGTCTTTCTCATTCATTTTTACATGACGACTGTAACATGTAACATTGTCAGCAGACTCCAGTCTCACACACACACACACAAATATCCGTCTTTCTCATTCATTCGTTACATGATGACTGTAACATGTAACATTGTCAGCAGACTCCAGTCTCACACACACACACAAAAATATCCGTCTTTCTAATTCATTCTTTACATGACGACTGTAACATGTAACATTGTCAGCAGACTCCAGTCTCACACACACACACAAATATCCGTCTTTCTCATTCATTCTTTACATGACGACTGTAACATGTAACATTGTCAGCAGACTCCAGTCTCACACACACACACAAAAATATCCGTCTTTCTAATTCATTCTTTACATGACGACTGTAACATGTAACATTGTCAGCAGACTCCAGTCTCACACACACACACAAAAATATCCGTCTTTCTAATTCATTCTTTACATGACGACTGTAACATGTAACATTGTCAGCAGACTCCAGTCTCACACACACACACAAAAATATCCGTCTTTCTAATTCATTCTTTACATGACAACTGTAACATGTAACATTGTCAGCAGACTCCAGTCTCACACACACACACAAATATCCGTCTTTCTCATTCATTCGTTACATGACGACTGTAACATGTAACATTGTCAGCAGACTCCAGTCTCACACACACACACAAAAATATCCGTCTTTCTCATTCATTCTTTACATGACGACTGTAACATGTAACATTGTCAGCAGACTCCAGTCTCACACACACACACAAATATCCGTCTTTCTCATTCATTCGTTACATGACGACTGTAACATGTAACATTGTCAGCAGACTCCAGTCTCACACACACACACAAAAATATCCGTCTTTCTCATTCATTCTTTACATGACGACTGTAACATGAGGCTCGAGTCACTCAATGCTCCCCTCATCAGCTGGAACCCCTGGCTGCTGGTTCCGTTGTGCCTATCCTAAAAGCTCAGCCAGGGGCAACCCCAAGCAGCCAGTTGACCAGGGAGCATACCAGGGAGCATACCAGGGAGCATAGGGACAGGATCATATTATGAGGACTTCACTGGGTGTCAAAACCATTCTGTAACATCAACCCCACAACAACAAAAAATTATTTGTGGTTACGGTAGCAAGGCAAAAAAAGAAGGGGGGTGAGGTGGGGGGGAAGGGGGGGGGGGCTCAGTAGGTAAGCCTGACTTTTGATTTGAAGTCAGATTGAGACTAGGTGTGTGTGTGTCATGTGTCATGTGTGTGTGTGTGTGTGTGTGTGTGTGTGTGTGTGTGTGTGTGTGTGTGAGGAAATGCTTTGTAGATTAACATACAGAGCCGAAGCCCTGCATGGGACAAACAGAAAAAAAATTGTAAGACCACAGGCGGGGACTGAACCCACCACCTTTCAGTTAGCGCCCAAAATACATATGGTTGTAAATGCAGTTGATTCATCTGAACATTTATCAAAATTAATTTTTTCCTGAGAATGCTTTTTTACTTAGTGCTCATAGGGAAGTTGCGACAGCATGTACTTTGTGTTTACCTTAGATTTCTTTTCTTCTGCAGGAAAAATAGGTTGGTTAGGTTACCATAACCACAACTATATTTGGAAGGCACCATCCAGCTCCCAGCAATAGTCTGGTACCCTGAACCAATTATCAACTCCACTTATCTGCCAATCAAAGAGAAAAAAAAAGTAATCTTGCAGGTGGCCTTCACTTGAAAAGATTTCTTTTTCTGTTTCATTGTTACAGTCTTTGAGCCGTGTTGAAAAAGATTCCAGTTGTGCACACAGATGCACAATTTTCACATTCACTCTTCACGCAGAGAGGGGAACTTTCTGATGTCTGATGCTTCATCTAGCATGGCTTCCCAAACTTTTGAATGGTGCGTGTGACGAGCAGCAGGTGATCCATGAAGGACCGTACCCCAACCCTCAGCTTCCTGGCTTCCCCGGCCTTGAAGTGCCTACAGCAACAGAAGGTGATGAATGAAACTGTAGTAAAACACTCTTTGAAGTCTATGCTACAACAAGGAAGCTGAAGGCAGATGACAAATGGGGGGAAAATGAAGCAAAAGAAAGAGATGATGATGATGATGATGATGATGATGATGATGATGATGATGATGATGATGATGATGATGATGATGATGATGATGAAACTGACTGAAAAAACAATAACAAGGAGGAGGAGAGGAAGCAAGGAGGAGGGGGGGGGGGGGGGGAGAAAGAGGGGGAGGGGGGAGGAGGAGGAGAGGGGGGAGGAGGAGGAGAGGGAGAGGAGGAGGAGAGGGGAAGGGGAGGGTGTGGGGGTGGGGGGAGGGGTAGACGGACATGGAAATGGAGGTAGGGAAAGGGAGAAGGGGGAGGAAAGGGAGAAGGGGGAGGAGGGAGTAAGGGGGAGGAGGGGATGAGGGAAGGAAGAGGTAGGGAGCGGAGGGGGTGGTCGGAGGAGGGGGAGGAGAGGAGGAGGTAGGAGGAGGAGGAGGAGGAGGGGGAGAAGGGAGGAGGAGCATAGGGGAGGAGGAGGAGGAGTGAGGAGGAGGAGGAGGAGGAGGAGGAGGAGGAGGAGGAGGAGGGGGGGGGGGTGGAGGAGTAGGAGAGGAGGGATGAAGGAGGAGGAGGAGGAGGAGGAGGAGGGAGGGGAGGTGAGGAGGAGGGGGGGGTGGGAGGAGGGCAGGAGGAGGAGGAAAGGGGGGGGGGGGTAGAGGAGGGGGAGGGAGGAGGAGGAAGAGGGGAGGAGGAGGAGGAGAGCGAGGATGTAGGAGGAGGAGAGGAGCCTGTAGGAGGAGGAGGAGGAGGAGGAGGAGGAGGATAAAAGCTATCTTGACATGACAACAAACATGTAGAAATAGGGGAGAGACAGAAGGAACAAGGAATGGAGTTTTTCTGCCTATCAGCCCCAAAAGGCTTTATAAACCCACCAATCATAAACAATCACAAAAGCGGCTTGGAGTAAGACTAAGAGCAAGTTATGTCACCATTTCCTCAGTTATTTGCCTCTCATGAATCATATAGGGAGATGTGGTGGGTCAATTCTTACCCCCAACCTACCAGAGGAAGAGATAGAAGGTGAAAACATGAAGAAAATGATGACGATGATATTAGTAATAATGAGGAGGAGGTGGAGGTGGTGGAGGAGGCGGGTAGAGGAAGGAGGAGGAGGATGCAGAGGAGGAGAGGAGGCAGGAGAGGAGGAAGGAGGAGGAGGAGGCGAATGGGAGGAGGAGGAGGAGGTGGTGGGATAGGAGGAGGGCGGAAGGTCGGCGCGAGGAGGAGGAGGCGGATGTGCGGAGGAGGAGTGAAGGAGGAGGCAGTGGAGGCTTACTGCGTCAAGGAACGTTGAGGAGCGGAGGAGGATTCCGGTAAGTGGCGGTGGCGGATGGAGAGTGCCTGGAGGACCTAGTTGAGGGATCTCTGCGCTCATTTGTGGAGGTCTGGAGTGTAGGAGGAGGATTGGAGCGAGGAGGAGGAGGAGGAGGAGGGAGGAGGAGGAGGAGGTGGAGAAGGAGGAGAAGTTGGTCTAGCTACAACAACAAAATGACAATGAAAATCTATGCTACATCATAAATGTCCAGAGGTGAATATTTCATGTGGGGTTGTAGTCTCTCTTACTCAAGTTTATAAGCTACTATTGCAACCAAGCTCACCCTACCACCGCAACAGTGCAAAACAAGTGTCACCAACACAATTACTTACACGCTGAGAACGTTGTCACTGACGGACATGGTTCGTACCACTCCACCACGTGGGGGTTCTGGATCCACGCTGAGCGATCCATAGGCAACTTCAGCCTCATGGGAACTGGGGAAAGGAACTCGCAGATCTCTTGCATGATGTCAAGGCATCTTAACGAAACTTCAGCTCAACACAAAGCAATGGACGAAATTTCTTAAGGCGAGCCCATGCAAGCAGAGGCTGGTGTAAACATGTGTCAACATTTAAAACTCTTTACATCTGCACACTTTAAGGCTATCAAATGCCTCTGCTTGCAAGCGACTCACCCTAAGAAACGCACATTTGGTGCAGAAATCAATGTGTATTTCTGAAAGAGAGCGGATAAAAGAGTCTGGAGCAAGGGAAGAACCAGATCTTAATAAAGAGAAAGGAGAAGTCCTGGAAATGTGCAAACGCAGGCATCTACAAGTTTCAAGAACAAAGGGAAATATTTTTTGCACAAGCTTCGTGCACGCCTTGAAACTTTCGAGGCAATCAACCGAACCACACATAAACTTCGATGAAGGCTGAAACATCATAACATGTCAACACTGGACGCACGTGGAACATGATGGCGAGTAATCGACACATTTACAATGATTGATAACCAGAAATAGTCATTGCAAATGCAAACGTGATAAAGGATACAAACTAAGAACGCTAGCCATGGTTCGGAATCGAAATTACTTCGCTGGCACCAACAGTCGTGTTTCCAGTCGACTCGTGCGTGCTGTTCCGGAAAAGCATGCATTTTCCGGTTACATATAAAGTGTGCCTCAGCAGAAAATAATAAGGGGGAAAGAATTTAATTACGAGCCAAAGATTTTATTTAAGAATCTAGGAGAGAACTTTACACTCTTATTCCGTTGATCGGCTTGGGGCTTTTACTTCCACTTAATCAACATTCCGTGCGAAATTCGCCCTCCGTGATAACGCGAAACCCTAACCCACGGCGATGGCGCGAAATTCGCTTGCGAGGAAGGATCAAACAGAAGGTGAGAGTCAGGAAAACAATATATTGATCCCATAATTTGCTATGTGTGTTTCTTGATACTTGCTCTCGGATAAGCTGAACTTCTTCTGGAAGGCAAAAAAATTCTTGTTATCCGAGGTTCGGGTTATCCAATCGGTATTTGCATAAACTGAATTTTTCAGTCCCAAGTAACAACAGAAACATGAGCATGTTCGTGTTATCCGAGGTATGGATAACCGATAAGCCAAACTTTTCTGTTGAATGATCGACTTTTCCGAGGTCAGAGTAAATGTAAAAGATAAAATCATGCGATTAGACTTCCACAGACGGGCCACTCTAGTGGACTCGTCGGAGGAGAGATCGAGGTGCGGGAAAGTAAGCGAAGATGACGTAACACACAAGCTACGGGCCGTAGCATCTGATTGGCTGCGTTTTCACATGGGGATTTTCGAGCCTAAACCAGAGAT